>BSBM01001406.1:2605000-2815000 GCA_027924585.1 Larix kaempferi | reverse complement strand
TAAATAGTACAATGGTAGAGAGGATTCGAATGCCTAAGGTGGCAATTCGAATTAGCCTCTCAGAGTGATCATAAGATCAATAGAGTGTCATCGGAGCACAACTAGGTGTCCTCATGATCATCGGAGCACAGCTCGAAGTCTTCATCATCATCAGTGGAGTCATCAATGCTCAAGTAACTGTCAACCATCAATCAAACTGAGTGTAACTCAGTGTAACTAAGTGTAACTGAGTGTAACTGACTGTAACTAAGTGTAACTGAGTGTAACTGAGTGTAATTGAGTGTAATTAAGTGTAACTGAAGACAATTGGACTAGTAGTTGAAGAAGGGCGAGTTGCTTCCTAAAATCAAGGAAGAAGGGGGCATTAAGTAACTGGAGGGCTAAAAATGAATAGTGAGAAGCTCCTGGGGGCTGGCTAACTGAGGGCTAGGTGCTGGACTGATGACTGGAATTCATGCAAACCCTAAAAGTGCATGCATGACTGAAAATGTAAATGATCAAAATACTGGTGGGACTAGGATGGAGTATAGGAATATCCTAACAGCATGGTAGGCTGAGGATGCATACATGGCATTTGATCTTTACAAAATATGTTTTTTGTCAAAATGAAATTCAAATTGCCTCTTTGATGAATCCTCCTCTACAAGACTTCATTTATTGCATGAATGTCATAGACTCACGAAAAATATAAACAACACTCAATGGCATGCAACTATAACCACAAACCAAGCAGAGGTTGATTTTATGCATTGATATAGAGAGGTGGAAGTAGGCATACAATATGGAGAAACAATGAGTTAGAAAAAACATTTGGACCAAAGTACCACAATGCTTATTAATAAAATTAAAAAAAACAATTTTTGGCTCAGGAATTGTGGTTTATCACCACGTTTCTCTTCGACACTCGCCATCAAAATACGTATAAAAATAACACATCTTTACATCCTCTTCCATTTAAATCCTAATCGCATAGTCATAAATAAGGATTATTATGCATGCACATCCTCACCTTACAATGTCAATTGGGCCAAGGCACATAAACAACCATAAATTATCAAATGTGTCAAAGAGTAAGCCCTTCCAATAAAAATTAAGACCCACCCTTCAAACTTCATCACCGAGTCCAATTTATGCAAATATTTTCGAAGTGGGGGAAGGTTTGACATTAAATGGTGTAAACATTGGGGAATAAATGGTGTAAACGTTGGGGAATAAATGGTGTAAATGTTATACAGGGGCACGTGCACGCTCCTGACGTGTACGTGCAAAAAACACACGTGCGCGCGTTTAAGCACGCGTGCGCACGTTTAAGCACACGTGCGCGGCCCTATTACTAGTTAAAAAAACAGAGTTCTTTGTTTCCTGGGAATTCCACCAAAAACATGGGTTTCACTTCTTCTGCGGGTTTCAAGCTTTCACAGGTTTCTTATTGGCTCACATTCATTGATATTTTGGACACTCTTTGATCTATTGGACATAAAATCACCCTTGGAATCTAACAAACATCTTCAGTGGTCTTGGAATCTAGTGGATTCATTCAAGCTACCAGTTTCCATTGCAAGTGGAGATCATTTCTATAGAGATATGGTGAATTGTAAATAAGTCTTTTCATTCACAAGATTTGAGATGAGCCCATGCCTTTTTGTTTTTATCATATTCCCACAACAATATCCATGCATAGACAACAATGAATTTGACAAGAATATTTCCCAAGTTCACATCTAAAAAAACTCATATGAACACTAGACAAGATGAAGTATGCAACCTACTCATTGTGTAATTAGTTCCCAAGTTAATTTTGTTCTTTTCACCTCATATTATGCTAGCAAAAAATACTACACACTCACTAAACATAACTAAAAACATCACTTCAACTCATCCACAAAACCTCAACTCTCTCATCTCTTTCTCAATACCATTGTATGGAATGAGGATATCTGTAAGTATATGCACCTTTCCTTTCTCTATGAATCCAAATATGATAATATTCATCCATATTTACCATCCTTAGAATATCCCCTCACCTTTAATAATGATTTTTTTCCCAAAAACCAAGACTTTCCCACTTCATGCTCTATTCAACATGATGATTGTTGGTATAGTCCCTAGTTCCCCACTCTCCAACACCTCCCCACCCTAGATATTGCACATTGAAAGGTCAAATTATATTCCCCCTAATCACCCTTCCCAAGACCATGATCCTTGTTAGAAACCTTTGCATCCTCCTTAAGGTTTTGCAAAAAACAAGGTATACATTCATTCTATTGTGATGCATTGTTGAATTCAACCATGGGTATTTTAAACTCAAAATCACATTCTATCATCTCAAGGTTTATAGACAAGCAAATTGTTTGTTGTTGTTTCTTAAACTCCTTAAGGTGTTATATAATCTAGTAATTTATGATGGTAAAGGACATTGCCTCAAATGTAAGGATATACCATTCCACTATGAAGACAAAGCAATCAAACTAGGTGCAAAATTTAGAATTGATAACATTAAGGGAGAAAGCAAAAAATGCAACTAATTAAGGTTACCTTATTTGAAGTAGAAAAACTATCAAACTATTCCCAAGGAATCTCTAGCCATCTCTGTTGTAGGGTGTTACTACCATAATTTTTATGAATTCATGGCTAGTCAAGACACTAGTTTCTCCTCTCTACACTTGACCAACCTCATCTATATTGATTGGAATTGTAAGGGATAATGATGTTTACTCGAACACAAATAAACCAACATAGTCTGTAGTTGTATATGTTAATTTGTAAAGTGGTAAGCTATGTTGGAATGTGTCAAATTCATTGTATAATGGAACTAATATCTTATTTGTTGTTTCTTTTGCAGGGCTAGGCCTGATAGTTGTGTTAAAGAGACTTTTGGAGATGGGAAAATCATGAAACGCAAAAAAAAAAATAGAAGGAATTTTCCCATTGAAAAGGTCAGTGACTTAAGAGAAAAGGCCAGGTTGGGAATGGAAAGATTGAGACATGGTCCTATCATTTCCCCGAATCCTACCACTGATCCTAGCACAGTTGTTGACACGACAACCTCTTGTTCAGAACCACGGGTAAAGCGGTCGTGTCCAACAGACCCAACTCAAATTCCAACATCAACACAATCTCCAACCAACAATCCATCAACGAGTCATTCTGAAGTTCCTCACGACACAAGAATTTTGGGAGATGCTGCATGTGTAGACGTTGTGAGGAAAATGTACCTATAATTCAGGGGAGAAACTACCAACTTACGGTGATAAAGATAGACTTTCTGCAAGTACAACAAATAAGTGAAGAGATTAGGGTTTAGAGATGTATGCACCTTATTCAGAAGGTTGATCCTAGATTTGCCTCCCTTGCTCTTCAATGCTTATCCAGTGTCGGAATGACCAGACCTGCAGAACGACTTGATACCTTTCTCAAATACATTTGACTACTTATATAAGACTGATATTCATGACAGAAGAAGACATTAGACTATAATCAAACAGTAATCAAATCTAAGACACATTAATAGGTCATATTTGGAAAGAGAAGAACGTCTGATATTTATTAATGAATGAAAGCAAGTACATAAAGTTATACCTTCTTTCAAGCTTGGCACTTCACGAAACCTAGATTCAAGGTCTCCTTCTTCTGTTCTCCAAGGATCCCAACCTCTAATCAGCTGTTCTAGGGTTTATGAGAAACTGAGGCAAAAGAGAGGGGGATGAGGGTCTCCATTTCTCCAGCATAACAATGTTCTGAGCTTGGTCCCTTCACATGGCCCTTCTACCTTCCTTATATAGTCAGTGAAGGAGAGGAAAAGAAGTTATAACCGAGTAGGAGGTTCCCCAACCAACTTAACTTACCCAAATTTTGAGATTTTGACTAGTACAGGAATGTGCTCTACTCTGCAGTAGACAAACTAGCGCACATGTGGAGGTGGGCGCTACTTTAATGAAGCAAAGTAGTGCATATGCCCTACTATCATGCATGTGTACCAGCGCACATGTGAAAAAATGGCCAAATACAGGCTTTTCTGCTCATTTCCAGGAGATGGTTTGGTCTGGAAAAATGTTCCTAAGGGTCATAAACATTAGATGGGCCAAGAGTGAAGTAATTTCAACCATTTTTAGTGTCCCAAATGACCCCTCAATCCACAAGTTTCCTCTTGTGTAACTAAACTTGATCTCAAGAAGCGTTGTCATGCGACCAAGGGATGCAAGTGTCGTCACGGACGGAGAGGTGTCATTTTAAGCTATAACAGATGCCCCCTAATGTATGAGGTCAGAGGGAGTGAGGGAAACGATGGCTGAAATACATTATAAATAATAAAGAGTTGAATAATGGAAGTGGAGGAACTGGAGGAACCAGGAATCATAGGCTCAAATGAAGTACCTAAAAGCAAAGGCAATGTCAGACAAAATCATCCTTGGGGTAACTGTCCATGTTCAAAAGTGGAACATGACCTCCAAGAGGATACAATAATGATCCAAATACTGATGCATATATCATGGCCACTAGAATACAAGCGTGGATCCATAAGGAACATAAGTGTAAACATAGCCACATAAATACAAGGTGGATCTATGTCAAAACTGGAGAACATAACCATAGAGAACAAGCTGGATCTATGTCTCATCAAAAGCCAAAAAGAGTGTGGCTTAGTCTTGCACAACTTGGGAGATAACATAAATGAGGTGATGCTATCGAGGATCCCAAGGTCTTCATCCGAAAACAACCCAAGGTACAAACCTATCCATGCGAATAAATGAGTTGATGTCGAAGATGGGAGGTATCGTTTGATTACCGATCATTGATGTATACCGTTAACAAATGCGAGGGTGTCCACCAATAATGAAAATGGAACCCAAGGTACCTAGTACATTCAAGCAAGTGCGAATAAATGGTCTCGTCATCGAACACTTGAAGAATCCATTGGATAGGAGACATTAATGTATTCCATCTATCCAATAGCAAGGGAAACTGCCACTAATGACTGCAATCCCCAAGTTACTAACTGAAACTCTAAACTTCATTCCCAAAGCATAATGAGCTGAAGTCGATGAGAATAATTCCATTGGAAGGGAGGCCTTAATGCATCCTCCATCATCCAACATGAGGGACACTCAACAGGTACGAGCTGATTTGGAGTAGGATTGAACACATGATGAAACATACTGACACCAAGGAATGGCCGACACATGAGGTCAAGGAAACTGCAGAATGGCCGACACAGGTTGTATCCTTGAACAGTGAGCACGACACAAGAGTGACTTAGGTAGCTTTTAACACAAAGAGACCACAATGCAAATATGCAATGTAGGATACATTAACAGATTCTCCATATGATTGGAAGACTAACCAAACAGAGGAGTAAGAAATCTGAGATCAATTTTACCCTAAGGCCAACACTAGAACCCAACTTGTTTGATAGACTCAAAATAGGTGCTTTGTTTAAGGAGATAGTAGACTTGCTGCCATCATATTGAAAGATATTTTAACATTCTTCCCTTCCCTTTCCTTTTTCATTTTTTGACGAGCTTGACAAAGAACTAAAGCATGCTCGATAGTATTTTCATATTTAAGGAGTCTGAAAAACCTAGAAGAAAACTCCATATAGCTATCCGTGGAATTTATATCGAGCCCGGATTGGTCTGTGCTTGGCAGTGTTTTCTTGCTTATAGAGTTGAAAAACTTAAACATTTCTCTATACACCTACTCATGGATTTAATATCGAGCCCAAGTAGGTTAATGCTTGTCGGTGTTTTCCTGTTTATAGAGTCTGAAAAACTTAAACAATCCTCTTTTTACCCTCTCGTGGATTTCACATTGAGCCTGAGTAGGTGAGTGCTCGCTTGATGTTTTCATGTTTAGAGAGCCTGAAAACCCTAAAGAAGGCTCCGAAAGGTCCTTTTTCGTAAAGTTAGTCTCCTCCCCTGAAAAAGTTTAAAACAAAGGAAGAAGAACTCTTCTAGCGCATACTAGAGTATACCTAGAGTATACCTTTTCCGTAAATTATCCACCAAGGCCCAGAAAAAGGGGTAATTCTATACCTAAGTGGATGTCGGTTCAGTTATTTTAACGAGCCCGAAAAGACAACTATGCTCGGAAAACTTTTCCTATTTAAGGAGTCTAAAAAGGGCTTAAAATAACTCCATAGGGATCTTTTCCGTAAAGGTTTAACAAGCTCGAAAAAGTAAACTCGTGACCTCCTTACTGTTTTTAACGAGCTCAAAGGAGATCGAAAAATGCTCATAACTTCCTTATTGTTTTTAACGAGCTCGAAGTGAAGATGAAAGAAATGCTCATAGCCTCCTTACTATTTTTAACGAGCTCGAAGGAAAGGTGGAAGACTGCTCGTAGCCTCCTTACTATTTTTAACGAGCTCGAAGGAAAGGTGGAAGACTGCTCGTAACCTACTTACTGTTTTTAACGAGCTCGAAGTAAAGGTAGAATAATGCTCATAACCTACTTACTGTTTTTAACGAGCTTGAAGTAAAGGTAGAAGAATGCTCGAAATGGGAGGAGACGAGTGTCAGGGACATGCAAAACTAGCTCCAAGCGCATGGAACAAAGCTATGCCTAATGCAAGGAACATGAGAAAGATAAGGACACTCAGGGTGTGTCTCCTCTAGGTAAAAGGTGTCAAACTGTGAAGGCAAAATGATATAGAGCTTAGCAGAAATGAGATCAGATATGGAGGCTTATACAACGAGCTAAAAGCGTGGAAGCTAACATCAGGCTCATTAGCGCAAGCGGGATAATAACAGATGAATATGCAACTTGAACACAAAGATGGGAGCCTTATCAGGGATGGCTAGAAATATATGAGGAAGAACGATATGAGGCTTCTTCTCAAAGTCATGGTAAATCTAAAAAGGATCTCGAGCCTATGAGAAAAACTCAGCATGGGCACCAAAATGGCATAAGGGTGCTGACTAGGGTGACCCATGTTAGGTAGGATTTGCTGTCAGAGTGGTGCACAATGCATAAAGAGATGGCTAACACACCAATATCTAACAGGTTCAACCCTATGGCGAATTCGGATGGCAAAACGTTCAAATGGAACATAACAGCGGGGAAGCCTAAACCTACATGCAAGGTTTGTGAATATACCTGACATGGTCACACAAGGTGTCAAAAAGGACCAGTAAGCATGTATACATCCAGCTAAGAATCCTGTCTCCAAGAAACATCAGTACCAAGATCATATCTAAAACATATGTAAAGAAATACCCGATACAAGTCACTGTGGTAGAAATACTTTCAACTTCACTATCATCAACAACAGGCATAAACAAGGCAGAGTTTTCAAATGAAGACTCTATGGTACCCAAGCCCGAGGACTTACAATCAACAAGATCAACTTCAGGATGAAGATCAAAGTTGAAAAACATGATGGAATCTGTAGAAACAAATTCATCATCACAGGAGTTGAAAATTCTAGAAGCAGAATCAAACTCAGCAAGAACACCGATTTGTGGATCTATAGGAGAGTCCAAAGACTCAACAGTTGGAAGATCAGACTTTAAGGTCAAATCGGGGCTGGACATAACTGTGACTGGATCAACATCCAAATGAATGGCAGATTATACTATGGAATCTAGGAAAACTTCATTGGAAGGAAGTATATCATCCCAGATATAACACATATCTAAACATTCATATGGAGGTGTCACTTGGTCAAAAGCTGGGACTAAATCCCAAGAAGGTAAGAATGAACTCAGAGACTTCTTCTCAGTAGCAGTTGAACTCAAGGAACAATATACCACATAAATTTCATGTGACATAGTAGTGCCTAATGACGAGGCATATGACTAGTCTACAGTTGGGTAATAAGGAGGATCAACGAATGTAAGCTGGTCGATAGTGATGATGCTTTCGTTATGAGGGAAATGCATCACACGAAAGAGAGTAGACACCACAACATGCATAGCATAAACGTAATCATGCTCGAGGATCATATCAAAATCCAAAAGGTCCTTTAAAACCATAAAATCAACTGAGATTATTTTTCCACCCAAAGTAACAGGTGCCTGACGGAGGAATCCGAATGGTTCACTAGGTCTTCTATCAAAGGTCAACGGCCAATTAACAACTGGAATAACATTAGGGAAACCCAAATATCTCCAAGCATAAGCAGACAAGATACTAACAGAAGCTCCTTCATCAACAATGCATCGGTCAACCGTATGGTTCCCGATATCAACCTTTATCTGGAAAGGTGTCGAAGAAGGAAGACGAGGCTCAGCTAGACTATTCCAATCAAAGGAAATGGTCCTAGGGCTTGGTAGGGGTTCACATGGCACAGATGAAGTGCCCCCTTTTTCAAGAACATCCAAACTAGTAATGCAGAAGACTTCAGGGACAGGTGCATCAGTCTCTAAAGGACTGATGGGATCGGTCGAAGATTGCATCGATTCGATCACTTCACTCTCTGAAGGGAGAGTGGGGTTGACCAAAGACTACATTGGTTCAACCACTTTATCAACCAAAGGTTGATCTGACTATAGGGAATCTATAGATAACTCAGGAACAGAGGTTCCTTCAGACATGGACCACACTCTTCGTGCTTCTGGAATGGCAGGGCATCGGTGAGTAAGGTGATCTCCCTTACAAAGTTTACAAGGGAACTTTGGTTTCCATCCTATAGGTTTAGACTCCTTTACAATGTCAGTACTCTCAGCATGACTAGCATTGGCTGACAGCTTGCCCCCAGTATGACTTGTAGTGGCTAGTTGCTCAGAAGCAGAAGAATTTTGAACTAAGGACCACACTTTTTGCACTTCTGGAAGTACAGGGCACAAGTAAGTAAGGTGGTCTCCCTCACAAAACTTGCAAGGGAACTTACACTTCTATTTATTGGGTTTTTCGACAAAGTCAACTCCCTTAGTATGACTTGCAGTGGCTGATCTGGTGTCTCCAGTATGACTCATAGGAACTGGTGACTTGTCATTAATATGACTAGCAGTGATCAATGACATGTCCCCAACATGACTGATAGTGGTTGAAGACAAACTTTCAGTGTGATTTTCAGCGACTAAAAGTTTTCTCCCAGCATGACCTCCAGAAGCTGGGTAGGTGCCCCCTGTATGATTTGCAGAGGTAGGGTGCTTGCCCCCAGCATGATTTCCAGAGGATGGGTTGCTGCCCCCTTGTTTTGGAATCTTCTTCCTATTCTTCCCCCGTATATTCCTTTTAGACTGCTAGTTACTAGTATTGCTACTTTCGCCACATGAGGTAGAAAGAGGAGGAGAAGATGTTACTGGAAAAGAAGGCACAGGGACTCGATGCTCTTGATTTGAGGTGCTCACAAAAGAAGCGTAAGGAGCATGCAAGGAATTCATAGTGGAAAACAACCAAACCAGCAGCCCTATAGTGAATCTAGGAAGATTCAGAGTAGCCATTAAGGGAGTACCAATGTTTCCAATAAATGGAACAACACAAGGATCCCCTAGAATAGGGATACCTTGATTGGCGCTCGCCGGAATGCTAGACATAGTTTCCTGCTCAAATGAGCAAGAAAATCTCTAAGGAAAAATAAGACAAGTAGCACAAAGAGCACACCACTAAAAAAGGTCCTAGGTAAATCAAACCAGGAAAACAGATGCCTTCTGGAGAAGAGTCTGGGATGATGAGGGCCCAGAACAGATCAATGAAGGATGAAGAACAGTTACCTGGGGTCCACAATACAATGACTAAGGGTGCAAGCACTGGAATCACCCAACCTCCCTCCCAAAGACCTGCAAGGGATTTCCTCCCACGTCTGTCCTAGGTACAGCAGATATAACCCTCCGCCGTCACCTGTGTATGATCCTATGGTCAGATACTAAGGATACCACCACACCAAAAAATCATGGGGGAATAGTCTCTGGTCAAATCAGAAGGCATGGGCAGGGTAACCGAGCCCGAAACTCAAACGAGTCCCCAAACGTGATCCAATCCTGGTATATGATCGAAACAAAAAGTAGGAGGTTTATTCCAAACAATTTGATTTCACAAGACCTACTGCATAGATCCCAGGAAAGCTTTGAATGAGGTGGGTTTAGCTGTGATAGTCGAACTATGATTTTTGCGTAATGTGTGATCTTGGGTGGTTTAAGGTGTTTTAAACCCAAGATCCTAACCAAGACTAGTTGGTGAAAAGTGTAACCTAGAAAAGAAAATGTTACTAGTACATTTTATTAGGGTTCATTTTAAAGGTTACTTGCTTACTCAAAAAGGTAGTGGGTGTGTGAGAGTGGTTATAACAGAGATAGAGTACTGAAATGAAATATTTACCACTAAAAAAATCTTTTCTTTTCAATGCAAGTCTTAAAGATACGATCTAGAATGCATATGCAAATGCAATTTTTAGTCTTTTCGAATGCAAAAAAGATAAAAATAAAGTCTAAATGTACAAAATTAAACTCAAAACCTAAGAATGCAGCTACTCAAACAAATCAATATGCAAAAGAAAACTTCTTCTTTTTGATGCAAAGCACTCTTAAATCCTTTAGGCACTTGCAAGGTACTCTACTCAGAAAATAAATCAAAATTTTTTATGCTTTTCAAAGGTAAGAAACAAAACTGAAATTGAAACTAACCTACTATCAAAGTAAAAGCAAAGAACTTTCAAGTTTCCTTATTGAAACAGTAAAAGCTACCAAATATGACTTTCAGATACTTAAAGATGTAAGCATGCCAACCATTTGGAAGAGTACGAAAACTAGTTTTAGACCCAAACAAAGAAAATGACCTACAAAGTGTGGTTTGGTAAATTCAGGTCTGCACATAAACAATGCAAACAAGGTCTTGAACAACAAACAAAACACTTGAGCTTTCACTACAAAAGAAAACTAAAAGCATAAGGGAGGATAAGAAACCAATCCAAAAGAGAAATTTCACTCAAATAGATACAAACAGGGTCAAGTAGACTCAATAAGTTTCAAATCCAGTGGAAATGGAGTAAGCAGGCTCAGTCAGACTCAAATTAGGGTACAAAACACCAAACTGGTCCACAACCCCCCAACTTGGGTCAACAAGCCCCAAAACTTTCCAAACAAGTCCAAATTGATCAAAAGAGGTCCAAATCATGAACATAGGATCAGTACAAGGATAGGAGACCACTTACAGTGGTTTAACTCAGACATAGGGTCATCAGGGACCCCAAAAATGCAGCCACAACCCCCAAATTTGGGTCCACAACCCAAAAACTCAAACCTAGAATGTGTGCACTACTGTGTATGAGGCATACCAGTGCCCATGCGCTACTATGTATGAGGCATACCAGTTCCCATAACAGGGGAATGCGCTACTGTGCTTCACAACAGTAGCACACAGGTGGGAAAAGTTGAAAAAATGGGGTTAAAACCCCCCAAATTGGGTCCATCAGGGTCTGAAAGGGCTAGGAAGGATCTGTAAGAGCCAAGGAGGGTCAAACAAAGCCTAAGAACTGATTCTATTCAAGAAATTGAACAAATATCTTAAAAAAAAACTAAAGAAATGACCTTGGATACCCCTAAGCAGTCAGGCTTTCCCCAGCGGAGTCGCCATTCTGTTGTGAGGAAAATGCACCTATAGTTCAAGGGAGAAACTATCAACTTATGGTGATAAAGATAGACTTACAAGCATTCTGCAAGTACAACAAATAAGTGAAGAGATTAGGGTTTAGAGATGTATGCACCTTATTCAAAAGGTTGATCCTAGCTTTGCCTCCCTCGCTCTTCAATGCTTATCCAGTGTCGCAATGCCCAGACCTGCAAAACAACTTGATACCTTTCTCAAATACATTTGACTACTTATATAAGACTAATATTCATGACAGAAGAAGACATCAGACTATAATCAAATAGTAATCAAATATAAGACACATTAATAGGTCATATTTGGAAAGAGAAGAACGTCTAATCTTTATTAATGAATGAAAGCATGTACATAAAGTTATACCTTCTTTCAAGCTTGGCACTTCATGAAACCTAGATTCAAGGTCTCCTGCTTCTGTTCTCCAAGGATCCCAACCTCTAATCAATTGTGCTAGGGTTTATGAGAAACTGAGACACAAGAGAGGGGGATGAGGGTCTCCATTCCTCCAGCATAACAATGTTCTGAGATTGGTCCCTTCACATGGCCCTTCTACCTTCCTTATATAGTCAGTGAAGGAGAGGAAAAGAAGTTATAACCGAGTAGGAGGTTCCCCAACCAACTTAACTTACCCAAATTTCGAGATTTTGACTAGTACAGGAATGTGCTCTACTATGCAGTAGAAAAAATAGCGCACATGTGGAGGTGGGCGCTACTTTAATGAAGCAAAGTAGTGCATATGCCCTACTATCATGCCTGTGTACCAGCGCACATGTGAAAAAATGGCCAAAAATAGGCTTTTCTACTCATTTTCAGGAGATGGTTTGGTCTGGAAAAATGTTCCTAAGGGTCATAAACATCAAATGGGCCAAGAGTGAGGTAATTTCAACCATTTTTAGTGTCCCAAATGACCCCTCAATCCACAAGTGTCCTGTTGTGTAACTAAACTTGATCTCAAGAGGTGTCGTCATGCAACCAAGGGATGCAAGTGTTGTCACAGATGGAGAGGTGTCATTTTAAGCTATAAAAGTAGAGATGGACATACAAGCCTTGCTTAATTTGCAATCTCCCCAAGAAGACCACAACCATGTCGAACACACTCCCATTATGGCCCAATCTATGAATGAAGCACCACAACAAACAAGATCCGATATTCATGTCTCATGTCCACCCTCCCTACCTCGACTGTCCAGTGCAAGAAAAAGAACTCCTAGACGTATTCATGCGGATGATAGTGCTATGTCGGGGCTTGAAGGCAAGTTGCCAAAATGCACTATCGAATGGCAATGCAACAAAATTGTCAAAGAATATTTTGAATCCAAAGGTGATGTAGGTAAATGTCAATTATTGTTATGTTTGTTAAAGTCACGTTCTTTAGCTGTTGTTAGGAGAATTTTGGGCATAAATATGGTTAAAAGTTCATAGGCCAACAATCATATTGTTAGAAATCTCCAATCTGCATTTAATGCGATTGGGAAGACGTCTCGTACAAAATATCTTTGTACGGCTCGTCGTGTTTTAGCGGAATCAGTTGTAATCAAGTCCACAAGGAAACGTCGCCTGCTATCACACACTTATCACATACTCAAATTAAATAGAAAAACTATTAAAAAGTACTCTTTTATAAGAGAAAATCTTGACACTCCGGGTGGAAATGATTGTTGGGATTTTGTTGGTAGGTTGCCCCGTGCAGATAGGAATCTAATTGATGTTGTTAAGGAGTTAGTACAAAAGTATTGGCATGATCATACTAGACCTTCATCAAACCAAAGAGACGTGCTAAAACTGAGAAAAGGTTCTACTGAATGTGAGTCCCATGTTAAACACTTCCTTGACACCACACAGACTGAATTCTATGAGAAATTCAGGAACAAGCACACACAATTGAACCTGGGCCAAAGGTCCTTTGAGAAATGCAAACCATGGTACGTTCGTATATGCATTGATCATAACACTTGTTGTTGTAAATACCATGTAGAATAGGAATATTATTATGACACATATAGACATATATTTTGTCATTTGCAAACTAACATTGTGCAAGGCTGCAATGAACCGATACTACCACCGAATGCATCAAGAGACTGTATCCACAACATCATGTGTCCAAGGCCCGAAGGAAAACAGTATTATGAAAAATCGTGTCTATATGGGACATGTTCTAGGTGCAATGGGTTTTCTCTGTTGAACTGTTGCATTCATGAAAGAAAGGAGCATGAATTTGGCATGATGGGTGTGGAGATGCAAAGCTTCAAGTACGTGACTTATCAATTAGACAGTGTCAGAGAAAGTAAAAAGATTGCATTGGTGAAGTCACAGGTACAAATGAATATTGCATATTTTTCATATTACACATTCAATTTATGGCATATACATTTTTCCAAAGGCCACATTGTAATATTTCACTTGTTTCCATGGTAACAGTTACCGGTATGTGACTTCTTGACAGAATTCTACGAGAAAATAGAGCAGTATTTTCAACATGTGCATGTAGCGCGATGGCAAGATGTGCAGTACAGAAAATGCAGGGACACATTTCCCATTGGAACCATAGTGTCAATTGTGCATTTTGCATAAAATTACACCCTTCAGCCACAAAATGAAATCCAAAGTCAATACTACCACTGAGCAAAACCCTAGCTCTGGAGATGGCCCATTGGCATCGCTTCCGGGTCTTTGAGGCACACTGTGGGGGGCCCCCTAGCTGAAACCCGCCATCCTGGACCCACTGGAATCGACGGATTCATGAACCGAGCCACGGTTCAGGTTCTACGGGCATTCTAGTTGGGCACCCCAGGGCCGTTCAGGGACACTTGGAGGATTTGCCCCGGGGCCACGAAACCCAAATCGGCGAGCAGACTTGGATTTCATCACCTCCCACAGGTCCACGTTGCCATTGTGGACCTTTCCATAGTGTCCATGCATGCCTGGGGGCTTCCGGATGAGAAATGGCCCCCTTGATCAAATTTGGAATGGCCCTCACTGATAAAAACCCTAGCTCCAGAGATGGCTCGTTGGCACCACTTCCAGGTCTTCGGGGGATGCTGTGGGGGGTCCCCTAGCTGAAAACCGACATCCCGAACCCACCGGAACCGACAGCTTCATTAACCGAGCCATGGTTCAGATGCTACAGGCATTCTAGTTGGGCACCTCGGGGCCATTCACGGACACTTGGAGGATTTGCCCCAGGGCCACGAAAGCCGAACCGACAAGCAGAATTGGATTCCGTCGCCTCCCACAGGTCCACATGGGCATTGTGGACCTATCCACGGTGGCCACGCACGCCTGGGGGCCTCCGGATGAGAAATGATCCTGTTGAGCAAATTTGCATGGCCTTCACATTGGGATCAACTTTGCAAAATTGTTTGCCGGGCACTTACGGCTAGTGTTGGCTAGCCGGAACCTCCCTAGGCACACCTGCAGGACTCCTCGGAACCCGTTTTTGTTACATGGTTGGAGTTCTATGCCCCCAGCAGGAATCCAGTAGGTGTCCCTGAAGGCCTTTTGGATGCGAGACAGAATGAGCTGTAGACTGACGATCGTGGCTCCGATCGACGAACCGTCAAATCCACTGGATTCAAGACACCAGGATAGTGCTAGGGGTGCCCCTCTCCTCTAGTCCTGTGGCCCCGATGTCATCTTGTACGTCCATCTTGGAAACCAAGATTTTTCTCAGTAAGGGAGTGTGCAATTTTTGCACATGGGGGTCAACTTTGGAAAATCATCCATCGGGAAGGTATGGCTAGCGTTCCCAGCCAGAACCTGCCTAGACACACCTGCAAGACTCCCTCGAATGAGGTTTTTCTGCATGGTTTGACTTCTATGCCCCCAGAAGGTATTCAACAGGTGTCCCTGAAGGCCTTTTGGATGAGATGTTAATTTTCGAGCATTAATTCAATATACTCTAGGATTTTTACTGAGAGAATAACATGTATAGTATATCAATGCATATCAATCATATCAAGCATGTCAATCATCACAAGAAGCAAACATAAGAGACAATAGACACACAGAGTTTCCGTGGGGAAAACTCGAAGGTGAAAAACCCCACAACTTCCTCAGAGATAAATAGAGAAATAGTACAACCAAAGTACACAGAGATAGAATCCTCCTAGCAGCTCATCCTCCTCCTCACATGTGCGCCACTTTCCAAGTGATGGAAGAGTGAGTTAGAAAGTGATCCAAATAGAGATCGGGAGATCTCTATTTATACTTGTCCTGACTGCCCAATAAACTTATGGGGCCAACTTGTCTAACTTAGTACAATAGCCCAATGTTAACTTAAACAGGGCCGACCCCACACATGGTGGTCTAATAACCCATCGGCAAGTTACGACACTTGTGACACTTGTCAATACAAATGACGACACTTTCGTATAGAGGAATAATAACATCTCTATAGAAGTACAATATACATAGATGAAATACATGGGTGAAATACATTTCGAAGTTACATATACATCAACACTCCCTCTTAACTAGGAAGGTATTTCTCAACATAGATCTTCTAGCACAAGTCTTCTTCTATGGATCATCATCAATGAATCATCATCCTCGAATCGTCATCATCGTCACTGCTGCTGCTATCTTAATCAATCTCTGAATCTACTCGTCATAGGAAGTTCTACAGAGACGGTCCTTTTTCATACTGGATGTAGGCCCACCACCTGCAGGTCTTCATCACTGGCCATACTGTGGAATCCTCAGGACTTATTACGTGCGTCACAAAACCTGGCTGCAGCATCCCAGGCTATTACGAGCACACAGCTCTACCTGTCGGATCTCCCAGGAGCACATTACATGTGACCCATCACAAAACCTGGCTGAAGCATCCCAGGCTGTTACAAGCACACAGCTCTACCTGTCGGATCTCCCAGGAGCACATTACATGTGATCTCACCACAAAACCTGGCCAAAGCATCCTATGCTGTTACGAGCACACAACTCTACCTATCGGATCTCCCAGGAGCATATTACATGTGGTCATGGCAATGTTGAAAGAGCATCTGAGGCCCTTTTCATCCTGTCCATATCTCCCAGGTCTACTTCCATGCCATAGGACAATGACTCGAAAGAGCATCTGAGGCCTTTTTCATCCTATCCAGATCTCCCAGGTCTACTTACATGTCATCCCAGAGCAATGCCTCGAAAGAGCATCTAAGGCATTTTTCATCCTGTCCAAATCTCCTATGTCTACTTACATGCTCATCTGCATAACCTATCCACGACCACAGAGTATCCACCTGATACTCACCATACATCATCCTGATGTACACATGATCATCCTGATCATCATCACTGCATCATCTTGATGCATGTCATTTGGAGCAACATCTTGAAGCTCATCATCCATGATCATCTTGATCATACAATGCATCTACCTGATGCATACCAAGTATCTACCTGGTACATATCATCATATACAATGTATCTACCATATACATACATAGATACATGATCCACACAATGTATCCATCAATATACATGATCTACCTAAGCATACAACATATCCACCTGATACATATATAGATACATGGTCCAAGCATCCAACTGATCATATCTAGAATCCAACATGATGCATACATACATAAATGATCCAACGGATCATACAGAGCAGAAACTAGAACATCATCCTAATGCTCATCATCCAGCGCTTATATCCATAGCCATGTGAAGGATCCTCCTTCCACCATGCTTGGAATGGCTTCAACAAATGTGTCCATCACTTCTTCTTTGAAGTGTCATCAATCTGAAGAACTCCAAGCCTCTCTCTGAAGTACTCGAACTTCACTCTGGCTAGTGGCTCTGTCAGTACATCTGCAACCTGCTCATCTGTTGCAACATATAGGAGCTTCACTGCTCTTATATGCACCATATCCCTGATATAGTGATATTTGATCTCGATGTGCTTTGACCTGTCATGGAACATCGGGTTCTCAGACAGCTTCACACTACTCTGGTTATCATAAAAGATACCAGTAGCCTCCAACGGGAGATCAAATAGCTCAGACAGTAGCTTCCGGAGCCATACTGCCTCACAACTAGTTGAACAAGCTGCAACATACTCTGCTTCGGCTGTACTCAATGCTACGCAGGACTGCTTCCTGCTAAACCAAGACATCACACCTGATCCCATACTGAAGTAGCACCCAGATGTGCTCTTCCTATCTGCAGCACTGCCCACCCAGTCCGAATCAACATAACCTTCCAGGTTAAACTTTTGATTCACATAATACTTGAGCCCATAATCGACTGTACCCTTCAAGTACCTCAGAATATGCTTTACAGCAACCAGTTGAACACCTATGGGATCCGTCAGGAACTGGATCAATGTGTTCACCGCAAAGCAAATATTTGGTCTCGTGTTCGTCAGGTGCATCAAGGACCCAATCATCTGACAAAACAATATGACATCAACCAGATCAGATGAAGCATCACACAGAAGCTTCAGGTTCAATGCCATAGGTGTGGCCATGGCCCTGCAGTCCATCATTCCGAACCTCTTCAGGATCTCCACTAGATACTTCCCTTGTCCAAGGAATATTCCATCTGTACTCTGCCACACCTCCATTCCTAGAAAATAGTGCATCATCTCCAAGTTCTTCATCTCGAACTCGGCAACAAGCTTCCGCTGCATGTCGACAATCAATCTATCCTCACCTGTAACAAACAGGTCATCCACATACAAAAGTAGTATCACAGGATTTCCTTCTTCAACCTTGTAGTAAAGGTTGGAATCTACTTTACTCTTAGTAAAGCCCAAACTGGATAGAAAGCTGTCTATCCTACCATACCAAGTCCTAGGAGCTTGCTTCAAGCCATACAAGGATTTCTTCAACCCGCACACATATGACTCCCTATCATATGTCTTAAAACCGAGTGGCTGCTCCACATACACTTCCTCTTCGACTACACCATTCAAGAAAGCAGTCTTGACATCCATCTGGTGTATCTTCCATTTCATCACTGCAGCCAGAGCAAGTACTGATCTGATGGAAGTGTACCTGGATACAGGAGCAAAACTTTCTTTTCTTTATAATCTATTACCTCTTTCTGAGAGAAGCCACGAGCTACGAATCTTGCCTTGTATTTCTCTATGCTACCATCTGCAGCATGCTTGATCTTATAGATCCACTTGGAAGTCACAACAGACTTCCCTTCAGGTCTTGGGATGGCATCCCAAACATCATTCTTCATGATCGACTAGTACTCCTCGATCATGGTGTTCTTCTCGAATCCTAGGAACTTCAATATCTTCAATAGATAACTTTGTTGTTGAACAAATGTTGTAGTCATTCTTTTGTAAGTGATGGTATACAATATTTCCTACAAAACAAGTTAAATTGCATGATTAGAAAACATCTCATAGTTTTCAGAACAAATTCTTACACAAATAAATATGTAATACAGTCATGCAATTATCTTAGCCAATGCTTCAATACAACATTTATCCATATCCCGTAACTTTCTAGATGCCTTCCAATCTCTACCAGAACATTGTTAAGAGTGTGCACAACTCCGAACATGTTAGCAAAGAGGTTTCATTCTAGATAAGTAGCAATGGAATCTTGTACAGTGCCATAGGACACTTACCCATCACATGCATATTAGTAGTATACTGTTCATTAATGCAATTATTCTAATATGCATAATACACAACCTAAGTATAGGAACATAAGTGTATACATCATTGAACAATATTAATCAAATATACAAGAAATGATAATTTAAATACTTATATTTGATGGTTTGTTGTGTGGACTCCCTCTCAATCTTTGCTTCCTTGCAGGAACTACTGGAGTGTGCTCCCTCTTGATCTTTTCTTCCTGGATTACCTGTCCTTGAACTTATATCCATCCTCGATCACTGTGCATGCTTACGAGTATCATCATTGTGTTATCCTCGAGATCTCATACATAATCATACATTCATTAGTATACTATCAAAACAAAATAATCTTAAACATGTATAGTCATGATCATTTCAAACACTGATAATAAGCATTATCATTCAAGGTTTCAGGGAAGACTTCTCTTACTCATGCATATTCATATTTGACTATAGAACTCTTTTGGTCAGTCATATCATCAATCAAGGTAAGAGACATAATATGCATAAACCCTAGATTACTCAAACTTGTAACTTCATGAGTAATCATTATCAATCATACAAAAGTATAAGATCCTTTGATATAAGAAAAACATACCTGGTCATCATATTTGCTAGTTATGTCTAGCAATGTTTTCTTGTTCTCTTCAATGACCTGCATAACTCATAAGTTAACCTTTGCAAAACCAAATTATACATACCTCTATGTGATCCATGACTATGGATGAATCTTTGTCTTCATGTCACCATAGCATGTTCAGGTTGTCCCTTCAATTTGTACAATCCTCCCTCTTGCTCTCCAATCACCACTGCATCATCTATAGATTTACCCTTTGGCCACATTAGGACTTGGCCATCTACAAATGCAACCCTTATGCCTTTTGCATCCAATGTAGATATGGAGAGTAGGTTCTTCTTGAGCCCAGGTACATAAAGAACTTCTTTCATCTTCAAAGACTTTCCAGAGTCTAGGTTGTAGGAGGCTTCCCCACTCCCTCTGATAGGGTATTGATAATCATCCCCAAGTTTCACCTTATGGGGTGATTCATGTTCAGATAGATTTACAAAAGATTCTTTAAACCCAGTCATGTGTTTGGAAGCCCCACTATCAATAAGCCAATCATTACAACCATGAGAAATAGTAAATGTGAGAGCAGAGATTAGAACATACTCTTCTTCGCTTGATGATTCATCATCATCACTTTCTGCTCGAGCCTTCTTCTTGGGAGGTTCATCATGCTCGGCAGCATGAGCATGGTACCTTCTTTTGTTGCCCTTCTTCTTCTTGTTGAAGTTGTTGTTTTCCTTCTTGTTCTTGGGACAATTTATTACAATATGTCCCTTTTCATTGCAGGTGAAGCATATTCTCCTTTCTTTATGGTGATGTGAATATTTCTTGAAGTGAGATGGCTCTCTCTTGGACTTCTCTTTCTTGGTGTGAGCTGTGAGAGCTTGATCTTCATTCCCCATCTTTTCTTCTCATGCCACAAGCCTTACTTCTTCTTGTGAGCATTCTTCCCGCAGTCTGTTGAAGGATACCAACTTCTTTCTTGCACAAATTCTTTGGATAAAGGAATCCCATGACTTGGGTAGGCCATTCAGAGTGGTCATGACAACTTCACCATTCTCCACCATTTCATCCATTGCTTCTAGTTGTTCCTTGATCTGAGAGACCCTAGAAAAATAAGATTGAATGGATTCTCCATTCTGGAGTTTTAGCCCTTTCAATTGGTTCCGCAGAGTCATATTCTGATTTATGTTCTTCCCTTCAAATAGCTTGGATAGGGAATCAAACATCTCTTTGGGTGTCTTCAGAGATGACACATGGGGGATGAGATGGTCCTTGATAGAATCAACAATGATTCTTTTTTCTTTGACTAAGTTCTTCTTGTGGAGGGATTTAGCCTCTTCTCCCTCTGGGATAGGGACCTCTTCCCTTATATATGAGTCCAACTCATTCTCTTCCAAGATTAACCCAAACCTATACTTCCAAGCTCGAAAGTTATCAGCCCCTTCAAGCTTCTCCTCAAGCTTGGTGTGGCGAGACATCTTTTAAAGAGTACTTCAAATGGAAATAGAAAAGATTTAGGTCTTACCACTTGATTTGTTGAAAATTGGATCTGGTCCCGGATTAGGGTTTGTCAGAGAAACCCTAAAAATTCAAAATGTGAATTTCAACTTTCTGAAAGGATAGAAAGATGCGCCTTGATGAGCTGATCAACCTGGTATACTCAAAATTTGAGTTCTGCAAAACTCCACCCTTCAGAAATTCCTTTTGGTCTTTCCGGATTCACTAAGGAGGACCCTGAATTAGGGTTTGAGTTTCCCGAAGATTTGCCCAGCCAAAAATCTCGATCCAACAATATAAACTTCGATTTTTCCAAGGAGCTTCCCGCTATGTCTTCAGATTTCAGAAATTCATATTTTTGTGGAAACCCTAATTTTTAGGGCCAAAACTGAAAGTGCTCAGAATTAAATTCTGATTGGACAGAAAGATTCACCTTGCTGAGGAGAGACAATCTATCATATTTCTTTTCCAAAATCTATGGAGAGAAACCCAATAAACAAGAAACCCTATTTTCCGCCACTGCACAATGTCTTCTTCTCAGGTTAGCTCTGATACCATGTTAATTTTTTAGCATTAATTCAATATACTCTAGGATTTTTACTGAGAGAATAACATGTATAGTATATCAATGCATATCAATCATAGCAAGCATGTCAATCATCACAAGAAGCAAACATAAGAGACAATAGACACACAGAGTTTCCGTGGGGAAAACCCTAAGGTGAAAAACCCCACAACTTCCTCATAGATAGATAGAGCAATAGTACAACCAAAGTACACAGAGATAGAATCCTCCTAGCAGCTGATCCTCCTCATCACATGTGCGCCACTGTCCAAGTGATGGAAGAGTGAGTTATAAAGTGATCCAAATAGAGATCGGGAGATCTCTATTTATACTTGTCTTGACTACCCAATAAACTTACGGGGCCGACTTGTCTAGCTTAGTACGATAACCCAATGTTAACTTAAACAGGGCTGACCTCACACATGGTGGTCTAATAACCCATCGGCAAGTTACGACACTTGCGACACTTGTCAATACAAATGATGACACTTCTGTATAGAGGAATAATAACATCTCTATAGGAGTACAATATACATAGATGAAATACATGGGTGAAATACATTCCGAAGTTACATATACATCAACATGCGAGACAGAACGAGCCATAGAATGATGACCATGGCTTCGATCGACGAACCGTTGACTTTGTTGGATTCAGGATGCCGGGATAGTGCTAGGGGTGCCCTCTCCTCCGGTCCCGTGGCCCGGGTGCCATCTTGTACGTCCATCTTGGAAACTAGGGTTTTGCTCAGTAAGGGAGTGCAATTTTTGTACACAGAGGTCAACTCTGCAAAATCGTCCGTCGAGCACTTACGGCTAGCGTTACCAGCTGGAACCTGCCTAGACACACCTGTAGGACTCCCCAGAACCCAGTTTTGCATCACGGTTGGACTTCTATGCCCCCGACAGGTATCCAACAGGTGTCCCTGAAGGCCTTTTGGATGCGAGACAGAACGAGCCATAAAATGACGACCGTGGCTCCAATTGACGAACCATCGACTTCATTGGATTCAAGACACCAGGATAGTGCTAGGGGTGCCCCTCTCCTCTGGTCCTGTGGATAGAGTGCCATCTTGTACATCCATATTGGAAACTAGGGTTTTGCTCAGTGAGGGAGTGTGCTATTTTTGCACATGGGGGTCAACTCTGCAAAATCATCTGTCAGGCACTTGTGGCTAGCGTTCCCAACCGGAACCTTCCTAGACACACCTGCAGGACTCCCTGGAACATGGTTTTGATGCATGGTTGGACTTCTATGCCCCTGGCAGGTATCCAACAGGTGTCCCTGAAGGCCTTTTGGATGTGAGACGGAACGAACCATAGAATTACAATCGTGGCTTCGATCAATGAACCGTTGACTCCGTCGGATTCAGGACGCCGGGATAGTGCCAGGGGTGCCCCTCTCCTCCGGTCCCGCGGCCCTGGTGTCATCTTCTACGTCCATCTTGGAAACTAGGTTTTTTCTCAGTGAGGGAGTGTGCAATTTTTGCATACGGGGGTCAACATTGCAAAATCATCCGTCGGGCTCGTTTGATGATGATGATGGTGATGATGATAAAAACATTGATGATGATGGTGATGGTGATGGTGATGAAGATGATGACGATGGAGAAGATGATGATGATGGAGATGTTGATGAGGAACCTAGAGTTAGAGTTAGAGTTAGAGTTAGGGTTAGAGTTAGAGTTAATGACGATGATGGAGATGGTGGTGATGATGAAGACGTTGATGGTGATGGTGATGGTGATGGTTTAGTGCTAGGGTTTGGGTGAGGGTTAGGGCTAGAGTTATAGAAGGAAATTGAATTAGGGTTAGAGTTAGAGTTAATGATGATGATGAATATGGTGGGGATGATGAAGACGTTGATGGTGATGGTGATGGTGATGGTGATGATGAAGAAGATGGTTTAGTGCTAGGGTTAGGGCTAGAGTTATAGAAGGAACTTGAATTAGGGTTAGAGTTAGAGTTAACAATGATGATGAAGATGGTGCTGATGATGAAGACATTATGATGATGGTGATGGTGATGGTGATGGTGAGGATGAAGAAGATGGCTTAGTTCTAGGTTTTGGGTGAGGGTTAGGGCTATAGTTATAGAAGGAAATTGAACGAGGTTTAGAGTTAGAGTTAATGATGATGATGAATACGTTGATGGTGATGGTGATGGTGATGGGGATGGTGATGGTGAGGATGAAGAAGATGGTTTAGTGCTAGGGTTTAGGTGAGGGTTAGGGCTAGAGTTATAGAAGAAAATTGAATTAGGGTTAGAGTTAGAGTTAACAATAATGATGAAGATGGTGTTGATGATGAAGACATGATGATGATGGTGACGTTGATGGTGATGGTGATGGTGATGGTGAGGATGAAGAAGATGGCTTAGTGCTAGGGTTTGGGTGAGGGTTAGGGCTAGAGTTATAGAAGGAAATTGAATTAGGGTTAGATTTAGAGTTAATGATGATGATGAAGATGGTGGTGATGATGAAGACGTTGATGATGATGGTGATGGTGATGGTGAAGAAGATGGTTTAGTGCTAGGGTTTGGGTGAGGGTTAGGGATAGAGTTATAGAAGGAAATTGAATTAGGGTTAGAGTTAGAGTTAACAATGATGATGAAGATGGTGCTGATGATGAAGACATGATGATGATGGTGATGGTGATGCTGATGGTGATGGTGAGGATGACGAAGATGGCTTAGTGCTAGGGTTTGGGTGAGGGTTGGGGCTAGAGTTATAGAAGGAAATTGAATTAGGGTTAGAGTTAGAGTTAATGATGATGATAAAGATGGTGGTGATGATGAAGACGTTGATGATGATGGTGATGGTGATGGTGATGGTGATGATGAAGAAGATGGTTTAGTGCTAGGGTTTGGGTGAGGGTTAGGGCTAGATTTATAGAAGGAAATTGAATTAGGGTTAGAGTTAGAGTTAACATTGATGATGAAGATGGTATTGATGATGATGGTGATGGTGATGGTGATGGTGATGGTGATGATGAAGAAGATGGCTTAGTGCTAGGGTTTGGGTTAGGGTTAGGGCTAGAGTTATAGAAGGAAATTGAATTAGGGTTAGAGTTAGAGTTAATGATGATGATGAAGATGGTGATGATGATGAAGATGTAAAATTAGTCACAGTAGATCTAATGAACAAGTAAATCAATCACAACAGATGAACATAGAAAATATGGTGCAAAACTATGCAAAACATGCAGCAGTGCTCAATATCCCAGAAAGGGTGAATGAATTACAATAGAATACAATCTCTGTCAATGAGCAATTCGAATTGACTAAGTAGGCCATTCGAATCACTGAATGGAGTAGCTTGACTCCAACTAGGAGTCCTCATCATCAATCGGTGGTGGTCATCAATGCACAAGAACCTGTCATCCAGGTGTCAATCTGAGTCTAACTGAGTGTGTCATGTGTAACTGAAGTGTGTAGCACTGATTAAGGGAAGGAGGCTCAGTGGGGGGCGCATGGGAGACTAACTGAAGTCAGAACAAGTCATCTAGTCAAAATGGAGGTCCAACGGAAGTGAAACAGTCAGTCGGGAGTGAAACTAGCCTCAAATCAGGGAGAATCGGAGCTAACTGAATGTAACTTAAGTGGAACTGCAGTGGTAGGTGAACAAGTGCGCCCTTCTCTGGCAGTAGGTGAGAAGTGGGCGCCTTTTAGCATAGGAGGGCTAAAACTCTGTAGTAAGTGGCTCCCGGGTGCTAGAATAAGGTGGATAAGGTGCTGGAGGCATCAAACTGGTGACTGGGATGCATGCAAACCCTAGATTTTGCATGCAAACCCTAATTGCATGCAAGATCCTGAAAAAGATGATGTGGATATCTGAACACCCCCCCTCAAGCTAGACTATGATGTGCAAAAAATAATGTGGGGCCCTGGTAACTAAGACCAAAGGTCACCCCGATACAATAATCCAAAAAATGCTGAAAATAAACTGTGAGGAAAGAGGGAAAACCCAGTGGGAAGAAAGCCCCCCCTCAAGCTAAATCATAATAATGAATCAATCTGTCTCCACCATGATGGAACTCACCCCCAACAGTGAACGGAGGTAAGAGAACTTCTTCTCAGTGAAGCTCTTGGTGAAGATGTCTGCAATTTTCTCATCAGTAGGGCAATATTGCAGAATGATGGTGCAGTCATGCACCAACTGTCGAATGTAATGCATATGAATCTCAATGTGTTTGGTCCTCTGTCGCTGAACTGGATCTGTGGAGATCTTGATAGCACTTTGATTGTCACAAAATAGGACAGTCGAAGTAGTGCCACCAAAACCAAACTCGGAAAGAATACCCTGCAACCAAACTGCCTGAATGCAGGCATTGACTGCCCCTCGATACTCTGCCTCTGCTGAAGAAAGTGCAATGGCTGCTTGCTTTTTGCTGGACCAGCAAATAGCACCATGACCAATCATGAAAACATAATCAGAAGTGGACTTCCGATCAATGCTATCACCTGCCCAATCTGAATCAGTAAAACCAATGAAATCTAGCTTAGAATCTACAGCATAATGTATGCCAAACTGTCTCGTACCTTGCACATACTGCAAGATCCGCTTGGCTGCTCGCCAATTAAGCTCATGTGGCTGCTGCATATATCTTGACACGGCACTCACGGCATATGAGATATCAGGCCGTGAGTGTGTCAAATAAAGTAGTGAACCAATCAACTGTCGATACATACTGCAATCTGCAAGCGGTGTGGAATCTCCCTCCTCAAGACTGATTCCTGAGAGGAATGGGAATGGGGCTGCCTTACATTCAGCCATATTAAACTTCAATAACAGGTCGGAAGCATATTTTTTCTGAGATATAGTGATCCCATCAAAATTTTGAGCTATCTCCAAGCCCAAAAAATGACTCAGCAAGCCCAAATCGCTCATGTCAAAAGCTAGATTTAAGGCATATTTTAGCTTGTTTATTGAAGTAAGTGTGCTACCAGTAATGAGCAGATCATCAACATAAAGTACAATAACCAAAAAATTACCTTTAACTCACTGAAGATACACATTCGGATCAGATTTGCACCTTTGGAAATTCTGAGAAAGAAGGAAGGAGTCCATCTTTGCGTACCAAGCTCTTGGGGCCTGTTTTAACCCGTACAAAGATTTCTTCAATCTACAAACCAATGATGGATCTGATGTATAACCCTCTGGCTGCTGCATATAGACCTCTTCAGCAAGGTCTCCATGTAAAAATGCACTCTTCACATCCATGTGGTGCACTTCCCAGTGCTTGGATGCGGCAATAGCTAAAACAAGGCGGATGGAATCCATCTTTGCAACCGGTGCAAAGGTCTCAGTGTAGTCCACTCCTTGGACTTGGGAAAAACCTTTTGCCACCAACCTTGCTTTATATTTGCTGATAGTGCCATCGACAGCAACTTTATTATGGTAGACCCATTTACACTTCACTAATTTTCTTCCAGGTGGAAGAGAAACTAGCTCCCATGTGTTGTTCTTTTGAAGAGAACTGTACTCTTCGTCCATGGCACTTTTCCATCTCGGATCTCTATGAGAAGAATAGTATGATGTAGGATCTGAACCAGCCATCAAATAAAAAATCTCAGGAAGAAATGGATCAGCAATAGAAAGAGCCATACCTGCTCTTTGAAAGTCTCCTCTTGTTCGTCTCGGATCAGCAGGATTTCCAAGATTCGAACCAGCAGATTGTAGAGTGTTTTGGGCCCACTTTGGTAACTGAGGGGGATCATAATGGTCGGATTCTGAACCTGATATGTCATGATCATCATATGCTACTGAAATATCATAAATATCAGAACTCACACCTTCATTATCGCTGCTCGGATCTTCTTCTGGTGAAGGTGGTGAATCGACAGTCTTCTCCTCGACTAGTTGCAATTCTTGAAGCGGTTCTTCAAATTGCACACTGCGCTCGATGAATATCTTTTTAGATCTGATATCCATGAGTTTATATGCTTTTGATTCTTCCCCATATCCTATCAATATGCACTCAATACTTTGTGGATCCAAAGCTCGTATCTTCTCAGAAGGAATTCTAGCCCATGCAGTAGAGCCAAAAACTCTCAAATTTGACACATCCGGTTTGTGACCAAAGAATGCTTCGAAAGGAGTCATACCTTTCACGGATGAATGTGGAACATGGTTCTGTATGTATGCAGCAACATTGATTGCTTCAGCCCAAATATTTGCAGCCAAACCTTTCGATTCAATCATGCATGTAGCCATCTCTTTGAGTGACCGATTTTTCCTTTCCGCTACACCGTTCTGCTGGGGTGTGTAGGGAACTGTATGTTGGATCTTAATTCCGCTTTGGGCACAAAGTTGCAGCAACTCGGATTTAATATATTCTCCACCATTATCAGATCTAAGAGCTTTGATCTTGCTCTCAGTGGCGGGTCTCAACAGAAGCCTTAAAATCCTTGAATTTTCCAAGCACTTCTGACTTGTTTTTGAGAAAGAATACCCATGTAAAGCGGGAAAAATCATCAATAAATGTCAAAACATACCTTGAACCATTTAATGACATATGGGGCAGTGGACCACTGATATCAGAATGGATCAATCCCAAAATAGTAGAAGCTCTGCTAGCTTTGCCGCGGTCGAATCTGTGTTCGGGGTGCTTCCCAATGATGCAACCAGTGCATATTCCCTTCAAGGAACGGAGTTGTGGAAGCCCATCTACCATGGATTTGTTTGATAACAGTAGCAAATACTTATAATTAAGATGTCCAAATATTTCATGCCAAAGCCTACTAACCTCATTACCATGTGTGCGAAGAGCAGTGGGCTTTGCAAGCAGAATAAAGTGTGAAAACTCATAGCATTTTGCAGTGTGGTTTGCCTTTCCGACTGCAACTAGTCTTCCACTTTTGATATCAGAAATTTCAACTGTATTAGGGCTGAATGTAACTTGCTTTGGTTCACCAGTGTGTGTCATTTGATATACAGAAAGAAGATTTGAAGCTAAGGAAGGCACATAGAGGACATTCTGAAAGCTTCCATGATCTACATGAATCGTACCTTTGCCCTTTGAAGAAATTTTTGAGTCATCTCCCAAATGGATGGGGATGGAGCTGTTTGGATCGAATGAAGAAAAAGAATCAATATTTGCAGCCATATGATTCGATGCACCCGAATCTATCAAGAGATTAGTGGGCTTCGAAACAGTTGCCATGAGTGCTTGTCCTCTTTCATGATCATCATTCCTATCCTTCTTCCTTGCACCGTCGGGAAGAGTTATGTTGTTCTTTTCCAAAAGGAGGGCCATTTGATCTATAGTCTTCTTCATACATGAGCTTTCAGGATGAAAGCCACGATTGCAATAAGTACATTTAGATTTTTGGTTACCTTCTTTTCCCTTTTGCTTGAACTTCGAACTGGATGGTGCATCCGTTTGTTTGCCTTTGTCTTTTTGCTTGTGAGGCTCGAATTTGGGATTCTCCTTCTTTTGCTTTCCTTTACCATTCGAGATCTTGGGTCCTTGAACATATAGGGCTGAATCTTTGGAGCTTATGGACCCCATTTGAATCAACTTGTCATGCTCTTTTGTGACGGACTCAATGAAGGCATTCAAGGTAGGCATCTTCCAATTCGGGGTAGTTAGCCGACCGGAATTGAAAGTAGAGACAAATACCGAATAATCTTTCCCAAGCTTGCTTAGAATGGAGAGGATCAATTGTTTATCCTCTTTGATAACTCCACTGTTCTTCAATTGCAAGTTCAAGTTCTTGAATTTTGTGAAGAATTCATTGATGGTCTCGAAATTCTCAGGATTAAGGCCAATCAATTCATTCTCTAATTGAAAAGCCCTAAGCTCATCCTGCTTGCCAAATAGTGTTTCAAGTTGCTCCCATATGGCTTTTGGAGTCTTCAATCCACTGAGATGGAAGTGAAGATCTTTGGAGATGGAGAGACAAAGAAGACCATAAGCTTCATCAAGCTTGTTGTAGTGTTTGGTTCGATCTGACACATTGTTTGGCTCCAATTCAAGACCAAGAGTGACTCGGTAGTAACCTTTTGAATGTAATATGATCTCCATATCATCTTTCCAACCAAAATAATTGAATGGGGTGAGGATAGGCTTTGAAGAAGAGTATTCCATTGCTAGGAGCGAGTCAAACTGATGTAGATGAGCTTGCATGCAGAGTGTAGCGAATGCAAAAGAGGAGTTTGCATGCACAGTGTAGAGAATGCAAAGGAGGAGCTTGATAACCTGCAAATCACAATCAAACCAAGAACAATAAGGTCGAACAATCCACCCTTTTAGAGTTGCATCACACCTGGGATTGGAGATCAAACAATGTTGAATGGGTCCAATGTATCAGATCCAAGAATTATGTGGAAACTCAAGCTTCTGGAGTGGTATTGGATGTATTTTCAAGCTTTGCATGCACAGGAGCGAATGCCCTTGAGATATCTCATGCCAAAATTTTTTGCAATTTGAGCAATTCAGTCAAATCTTCTCGTAGAAACACCTGTAGAAAAGAGATCTTTTCCCTGCAATGGCTCTGACACCATGTAAAATTAGTCACAGCAGATCTAATGAACAAGTAAATCAATCACAATAGATGAACATAGAAAATATGGTGCAAAACTGTGCAAAACATGCAGCAGTGCTCAATATCCCAGAAAGGGTGAATGAATTACAATAGAATACAATCTCTGTCAATGAGCAATTCAAATTGACTAAGTAGGCCATTCGAATCACTGAATGGAGTAGCTTGACTCCAACTAGGAGTCCTCATCATCAATCGATGGTGGTCATCAATGCACAAGAACCAGTCATCTAGGTGTCAATCTGAGTCTAACTGAGTGTGTCATGTGTAACTGAAGTGTGTAGCACTGATTAAGGGAAGGAAGCTCAGTGGGGGGCGCATGGGAGACTAACTGAAGTCAGAACAAGTCATCTAGTCAAATTGGAGGTCCAACGGAAGTGAAACAGTCAGTCGGGAGTGAAACTAGCCTCAAATCAGGGAGAATCGGAGCTAACTGAATGTAACTTAAGTGGAACTGCAGTGGTAGGTGAACAAGTGCGCCCTTCTCTGGCAGTAGGTGAGAAGTGGGCGCCTTTCAGCCTAGGAGGGCTAAAACTCTGTAGTAAGTGGCTCCCGGGTTCTAGAATAAGGTGGATAAGGTGCTGGAGGCATCAAACTGGTGACTGGGATGCATGCAAGTGCATGCAGGTGCATGCAAACCCTAGATTTTGCATGCAAACCCTAATTGCATGCAAGATCCTGAAAAAGATGATGTGGATATCCGAACAGAAGATGTTGATGGTGATGGTTATTATTATGGTGAGGATGAAGAAGATGGTTTAGTGCTAGGGTTTGGGTGAGGGTTAGGGCTAGAGTTATAGAAGGAAATTGAATTAGTGTTAGAGTTAGAGTTAACAATGATGATGAAGATGGTGTTGATGACGAAGACATGATGATGATGGTGATGTTGATGGTGATTGTGATGGTGATGGTGATGATGAAGAAGATAGAATAGTGCTAGGGTTTGGGTGAGGGTGAGGGCTAGAGTTATAGAAGGAAATTGAATTAGGGTTAGAGTTAGAGTTAATGATGATGATGAAGATGGTGGTGATGATGAAGACGTTGATGATGATAGTGATGGTGATGGTGAGGATGAAGAAGATGGTTTAGTGCTAGGGTTTGTGTGAGGGTTAGGAATAGAGTTTTAGAAGGAAATTGAATTAGGGTTAGAGTTAGAGTTAATGATGATGATGAAGATGGTGGTGATGATGAAGACGTTGATGATGATAGTGATGGTGATGGTGAGGATGAAGAAGATGGTTTAGTGCTAGGGTTTGTGTGAGGGTTAGGAATAGAGTTTTAGAAGGAAATTGAATTAGGGTTAGAGTTAGAGTTAATGATGATAATGAAGATGGTGGTGATGATGAAGACGTTGATGATGATGGTGATGGTGATGGTGATGGTGATGGTGATGGTGATGGTGAGGATGAAGAAAATGGTTTAGTACTAGGGTTTGGGTGAGGGTTAGGGCTAGAGTTATAGAAGGAAATTGAGTTAGGGTTAGAGTTAGAGTTAACAATGATGATGAAGATGGTGATGATGATGAAGATATGATGATGATGGTGATGGTGATGGTGATGGTGATGGTGATGGTGAGGATGAAGAAGATGGCTTAGTGTTAGGGTTTGGGTGAGGGTTAGGGCTAGAGTTATAGAAGGAAATTGAATTAGGGTTAGAGTTAGAGTTAATGATGATGATGAAGACATTGATGGTGATGGTGATGGTGATGGTGAGGATGAAGAATATGGTTTAGTGCTAGGGTTTGGGTATCCTAAGAGTGTAAGACTCTAACTCTAGAGCACCTTGTTTGCATGGATAAATGGGCCAACTGAGTGCACCTGTACTAGGATTATCTGAGGCATGCAAGCATGTATCCTCCTAGAGATCTTCCCCCCTTAACTTAGAATGTAATCCTCATGTATGAGTGCCTAGGGAACTGCACTCTCTCATTGTGTATGCAAAACTAAATAAAGCAAAAAATGCAGAATTAGAACTGAACTGCTAATTTAGGAAAAACATCTAAACTGGAAATTAATGGAGGATGGCGCATGCGTGTGCTCCCTATCTCTCTCATCCATAAATGCTAGTGCATCATGTTACAACTAGTTTTCAAACCCAAGTGGCAAAGTCCTAATCCTCTAATGCCTACAAGTGTGACTTCCGAAGATGATTGCCACTGTCACCTCAACAAAGATTGTCCTAAGTCTTAGGCCTACTTTAAAGGCCAAGGGATGCTTCTAGATCAAGGTTGGAGAAAAGGTCTTAGGATTTCAAACTTGTTTGAATATTAAGATGTGTTTTCCATTAAGTTAAAGTCCCATGTGAGTGCTTAATTCAAAAAGTTGCAAGTGAATTAATCAAATCGACACCTTTCAGAAATAAATATTTGCTCATGTGTAAAATGAAAGATCATTCATGGATAAATAAAGATATTCACAAAACTTAAATCAACAATGAACCATAATGTTGTAGAATCAAAATTCACATTAAAACATGTTGGCTTATTTCCCAAAATCATCCACAAATGATATTATCTAATAATGCCAAGGTTATAGTTATTAGTTTATGAGTGATTATTGAATGAGACCCTCTTGGAGAGAGTAAAATCTTTGCAAAAGGGTGTCACCCAATCTATTAAGGGTCCAACTAAGTTGTCGTGATTTGAATCACTTCAATAAAGATGGCTGAAATATTATCTTCACAAACTTAATCAATTAAATGTTTTTCCATATGATCCATGAGCATATAAATATAAAAAGACGTGCTAAAAATAAAATCAGTAAACCACTTGCGCAGGTTTGGTAACTTCTAGAATGTAAATGATTAGATGATTGTAAACATTCATTCAATAAACCATAAACACTTAGGATATTTTGTGTGTAATTGCTTAAGACAAATTTGTGAAATAATAACCATTCAAATAACATGCAATTACCACTATGATCCATAGATGAGAGTTGTGGATCGTGATAGACTAGTCATTATATATGTGGCGAGGGTTCTATTTCAAATGGATTAATTTAGGATAATCAAATTATTTTAGGTGTTGTATATGAAGTGGTTATGGACCTAGTAAGTCCAAGGGTGAATCCTATAGATCTCGAGGATGGAAGGGTTGTTTGGAAAAGGATGGTAGTTGGTTGAAGGTTAGAGAAGGAGGAGACAATTCTTTAAAGCATGTTGATAATGATAAAGGTGAAGCCAACAAAGGGATGCAGGTGAATGATGTTGGTAGTGTCAAAATGAAGAGGAAGAAGTGTGTAAAACATAAAATCTCTCTTATGAGGCTAGTCCTAGGAAAGGATATCAAAATGCATGAGGTGGTGGGAATGGATTCCCATGCTCTTGTTGGAAGATTTCATGCTAAAAAGGTGGGGGAGTTGTCTCTAAGGTTGTAGTTATAGGAAAGATGGGCTCTTAGGCTTAGGTACATTCCTAATTTATTTATATCAACTACAAGTTACCTAGGGTTTCTTTTCATATATCAAGAGGATTTTGAGGAATATTTTGGCCCATGATTGGAAGTGAGAGATGATTTTGCTTATGCTAAAACAATGGTCCCCTTGTTTTTATTCATACTCGAAGATGAATGACATCGCTCCAGTTTCGATGAAGTGTCTTAGTCTTCCTCTGGACTTCCGATCACCTTCAATGGAGGCTCAACCTCACTTAGATCAATGCCAAAAGGAAATTGGCAAGTCTATTAAAGAATTCGCATTAAGTTTGTAATATCCTTCCTTTGATTTTGAACATTTTGGGATAGTATACTCATTTGGGGATACTTGTTAGGGTTTGTATTTCTCTTTGAAAGGATTGAAGGGGATAGGAAATTCGTGGATATGTGTGGCAGTTATTCTACTCAGGGATCCCCTATTGGGTCTGATTCTAGTGATGGGGATTTTGAGGTAAATAATCAAAATAGGAAGGGCCCTAGTGTGGAAGGTAATAGATATTATTTAATATCTAGGAAGGAGGTTCTTGGTGATGATAAAGAGGGGGTTGAATGGGGTTTGGGTTGTTTTGAAGGGAAAGGCCATAAGGGTTCTAGTAGAGGTAGAAGATATAATTTATGGATTTCTAAGGAGAGGGATCTAAAGAGAGGGACCATGGTTGAGGTGATGACAACGAGGTTCATATGACTCCAATGAATCTTCCATGGATCATGGGGTAAAATGATGTCTTGAACCATTGAGTTGACTATGTTCAATATGTGTCTTAACCTCAAAAAATCCAAGATACTTAAATTGCAAAGAGTGATTATCAATATTACCAAAACATTGAAGACATTATCAACACTAAGGGTCTATGCCAACTTGTGCAAGTAGTAGTTCAACACATTAACCATGATTTCATTAAAGGCATATACTAACACACAAAGAACGATCCATATGTAACTACATTAACAATTCTTTTTTATTGCTCAATCCAATTGCACCTGTGCACACCCCTCATGTTTGAACTAATTCAAGTGATATGGTTAACCCTTCCATCCAAGCACACATATGAAATTCTCATATATCTAGGCTAATTTGATATAATATATGCTGCAATGCTTGTTATAATTGACTATTATAACCATTACAAGGATAAGTATGGAAGAAGTCATCGTCTCCTATATATTTTTTTGTAGCCCTAAAGTCACAACACTTTGTAATGTAAATATCACTCCTTAGTTTGCTTGGTTCGGTATGTTGTTGCTGAAAGGAAAAGATGCAAGACCCATTCAAATACAAGGGACTCATATTGAGGTCACTTGGTGTCTAGAAATAACATCTATATGTATGTGAGAACTTTTCCATAACATTCTTATTGAAGACAAAATCATGTATGCAAAAATGTAATCAAAGACAAACTCATATACACAAGTGCAGATCCATCTATTAATATGCAAAAATGATCCAATCATGTACACTTTTTGGAAAAATGGAACATCATTCCCAGTCTCTATATAATGGAAACTCGTTCCCCGTACAAAAAAAGGCAACTCATGCCCTATACAAAATATGGCCCACGGTGCCCTATACAAAATATGGCAATTCGTGCCGAAAATGCCACATCGTGGCTAGTGTACATAAGAGGGTCTCTCAATCCTTCTTCCCACCCTTGTAGCTCCTAGGTGCATCTCCAAAATCGATCTTCCTCTTCTTCATGCTAGAGGAAGTTGGGTCCTTCCGGCATCTTTGAGCACATCCCCCTGAGCCCTAAAATGACAACAATAATATGTCAACTTTTCCTGGAAGTTATACAAGTATAAAGCATAATTTCAAAATAAAAATAGTTTTCAAATCTTGAATAACTCACCGCATGCAAGACTGTAAGTCGTGAGGGGGTCTCCCTCCTCCGTGATCCTAATCTCTCGACAATGCCACCCTACAACATTTAGAAAAATCAGAACAATGCTGAAACTAGATGCATATAGTAATTTTCGTTAAAATTGAACAAGATTTTCATAAACTAGTCAATCTCACCGTGAACAAAATCGATTAGTCTTTGGGGCTGGCGGATGGAGCAGTCGACTAGATAGCCTGCTACGATGCTAGGGTGGATAGTAAAGGGGAGGATGTAGCCACATTGACGGTGGATACACCATTGGGGGGAACAAAAGAAGAAGGGGGGGGTGGCAGGAGGAGGCATGGACTGGGGTGGGCGAAGTGGAGATGGATGTCTAGGGCTATAAACCCCAACTATCTGTAGTATGGATCGGGGCACCCTGGAAGGGAAAGTGAGTGTGGTGGGGGAATGTTGGGGGGGGCGAGGTCTGTGTTGTGGTAGAGGGATGGATGACTGTGGATGGGTGGTGTGCCGTGGTTGGATGGGGGAGGGTGGGAACATGGGAAACTGATACGGAGGTGGAGTTGGATATGAAATGTAACGGGGAGCTGGATGGAACTGTGGTGATATATAGGAGGGGGGGTGGATGGAAGGGGTTGGGGAATGGGGCATGTATTCCAGGGGATACAACTGGCATATAGGGTGGCTGAAAGGTCTGGGAGGGAGGAATAATGCCACTGGCAGGCTGAGGTGCTTGCACATGCATACACATTTATAACCTCATAGTTTAATATACAAAAATATAAATATACATGGACAAGTCATCGTATTTGAAATTAAATTTATGCTTTAATACACATGATACCTATGCATGTGGAGAACTGCTGGTCCCCAGTGGTGGTGGCTGGTAGGTGGAGCCCGCGGACACTACAATTTTTAGACTGAATTTAAAAAAACAATATTAACAATATTAAACACAATGCAAATGAGGATGACAACGATGGTACTTAAAAAACATGACTGCAATTAATTTATATTCAAGTTAGATGATATTCAACATTTTGAAAAGATAGAAGGTGGCATGGCATGAAATTAAAATTAAATAAGGTGACAGGGCATAGAAGGTGACATGGTGAGCTTTTCCTTTTCTAGAGTGATCCCCAAGAGTAGGTGAGCTTTTCCTGTGGCCCTAGAGAGATGTGATGTGCCTCATAAGAGAATGGAATTCATGTCCATTTACAAATTTGAATTGGAAACCTATGTAATGTGTTTGGGTTCTTGATGAAGAGTTCCTAGGTTTTGATGTCTTCTTATAGATTTGTAGTTTCCTACAAGCTTGATTCACCCAGTGGAAAAGTATTTGCATCCCTAGAGCGAGGATCTTGAGTCCCTTTATTTCCATAACATCTACATCATCAAATAAAATGGCATCTCATTGTTTCAATTTGCATAGAGGTGCTAAATAGCAGTTAAGTTAGTGTGCATGTTATTTAATACAGTTTAGAGTGTTGATTGTTAGAAAAAGGAAGAAAGAGAAATCTTTTTCATGATTAACTTACCTACACGCTTGAATGTGCCATGTTCTTTTGCATTGAATGAGTAATTATGTGTTCTTGATTGAATAGCTATGTTTTTAGAATGATATCACTTGATTGAAATCAAAGAAATCTTGAGTGAAATGAGTTACATGTGTATTCTTGATGCCAAATGTTTTACCAAGTTGTATTTGAATCAAGATAATAGCAAGGCCCCATAGACCATATTTGTAAGATTATCGCTTTTCCTTATGGGCCTTACATCATTTTCAAAAAATTTAGTCGCAATACATGTGATAAGTTGTTTTACATTGTTTATATGTCTTTCCTAATAGCATGTTCTAGGAGTAGTAGTATGATTACTTTCAGTCTCAAGTATTAGAATAAATTGGAAATCCCGTGATAATAAACTAGGGTAATAAGGACATGAGAAACATTAGGTACTTGAATTTCTAGAATCTTGGCCACTATGATTATCTTTTTCTCGAGAGTTTTGCACAATGCAGTGAAAATTCATAGCAATAAATAGTTTTCCTGTTGGTCTCGGTGGATGCAAAAGTGACAAGTACAACATCTCACTGAACTCAATTGATGCAACAAAGTTAGCAGAAGCATAGAAGTGATTTGACCACCTTTACCATTAAAAGAACCTATTAGTAGAATACGGGGGAAAGTGATAATTACCATGGTAATATATTCTCAAAGTGTAAGATTGAAAAACACATGGCATAAGAGCATGGTAGCAAAGGTTGATTTGGTGGACAAAGTGATAGGCATTGGAGCCATTGGCACACCTATTGAGCCAAGAGTCAAATGACCCATACTGTGGTCATTTGAAGATGATTTGGACAAGGAGAGTACATGGCAAAGATAACTTGGATGACATGGTGACAAATGGCAAAGCAACAATAACACACATGGAATTGGTCAAGCAATTGGTCAAGCACAGGAAGAGAAAGCAAGCATTGGATGGTAGTCTGAGGATGAAGAACATTGCGAGAATCACCAAAACCCTAGCTGCGGACTCATCATTGGTCAAGTAAGAATGACAGATTTTGGAAATTTGTCTCCCATTTGTATAATCATTAGAGGCCTAGGATGCCTAAAGTGAACATGGACAAATGTTTCTATTTTTCTTAGGTTTTCATGTTTGATAAGGTTTCATTTTTTTTGGTGGGATTATAGGAATTTATAGCTCTCAAATAAATTAGACAATATTATAAACAAAACTGTAAAATACGATGATAATATGGTAATTACTCAGTGCTAATTAATTTATAATTACTGAACACAAATTACTCGTAACTGGATCTAATTATTCAAAGTAAAGAAGTTACCTGTGTGTATGGTGTCGCAATATCCTCTGTTGCCGCCATGTCTCCATCGAGTTCAAAGGAACCGACGTCCTCCCACCTGGTGGATGGAGACCCGGCCCCGAATAACTGTACATTAAAACAAATAAAGTCAACAATGTGTAATTCAAAGTTAAATATATTAACCAATATGATATCAAATAAAATACAACAAATACTTGAACATTAAATAAAACAATAGCAAACCTGATCCATGAAGCTCCCTGTTGCATGCTATTGCGTATCACCATGGAAAGAATGACCACAGTGAGAACAACGATGTGCCATTCTTCTAGTAGAACTAGAAGGCCCCGCCTGGGTTGCACCTGTACCCGGCATGTCCCGGCCACCACCCATAGACTGTGCAGCTGTCTGTGTCTCATCGATGTCCTCCCAGCTTTGGCAATACATGGCCACAAATTTGGTATGTCTAAGCAAGTCATGTGTGGCACATCTGACGGAGTCATGAATCTCATCTAGGCCGCTACCAAACCCGGGTGGCTGAGGAGGGGGGTTTGGGTCTCTCCTGGGTGCAGGAGGTCCTCTAAGTGGGTTGCGGTGCACCTGAGGTCGATCTTGGGCACAACCAAGACTGACACCCTAAAACTCAGTGATGTCAAAACAGTCAACATGGTACCCTAGCTCAAACTAAACCCACAATTTCTGAAGGAAATACTGTGGGACCTCCAAATTGTTGCACGGGGGCCTGTCAAACACCATGAACCACCTCTTTCTCCATGGCAGTAAATGCACCAGTCCATGCAAAACCGAGTATTTATGTATATGTAACTTTGGAATGTATTTCAGATATGTATATTGTACTCCTATAGAGATGGTATTATTCCTCTATACGAAAGTGTTTGTATTCCTATAGAGATGTTATTATTCCTCTATACGAAAGTGTTGTCATTTATATTGTAAGTGTCATAACTTATACAGAGCAATCTTCTCTTTCTCAATCCTTCTTTGCATGTCCCCAATGAGGGCGGGATATAAGGAGTTAGGGCTCAATCTGGTTGAACCTTTGCAAGATCAGTCTCGCAAACCCCGACGGCTGCCCATGGGGGACGAAAAGAAAGATGAGGGCGCAGAAGATCCTCTCAAAATGTTGCTCGAGGAGGCCCTTGAAAAACAAAGGAACGCGATGATGGATAAGTTCGCCCATATTCTTCAATGACTTCCCACTGGCTGCGCGTCTGCATCTAGCAGGCACTATGGAGGCGCAACCCCTTTTAAGGTACAACTAAACTTTTATATTCCCCTATTTGATGGCCGAATAGATGCAGATGCCATAGATAGATGGTTGAATCTATTAGAATGATATTTCTCGGTTCATGACTTTTCCGACCGGGAAAAGATTACTTTTTCACTACTCAAAGCCACCCACCATGTCAACGACTGGTGGGAAACCTACTATGCGAGAAAGGACGAGGAGGAACCCTCTTTGTTCTCTGTCGTACCCACTTGGAATTCTTTCTGAGACGCCATAAAGGAACAATATTATCCTGTGGGGAGCTATGATTAAAGTACATACAATGGACTACACTGCGGCAGCAAAGAGATCAAGATGTGCATGAGCTGACGAATCTGTTCCATACCATGCGCACCAAGTTGGGTATCAAAGATTTAGAGAAACAATTGGTGCTGAAATACCGCAGTTGTCTGCACAGATACATTTAGGAGGAAATAGAGTTCCTCGACATCTCCTTGCTTGGTATGACATACCGGTATGTTGCCAAAATGAAGCAAAAATTCAAACAGAAGAAGCGAGACTTTGGGTCTGCGAATCAGAAACAAGCGAAAGGTGCCCCCAAACCACAGAACCAAGGACAAAGCCAAGGCATGGAAACTCAAGACAACTTGTCAAATCCATAATCAAAGAGCAACACTACGAAGCCAAAGAAGGAAGTAGGAAAATGGTGTGAGTTCCATAAGAGCCTGACTCACAACACAAGTGAGTGTCGCACCAAGCAGTCACTGGTGGCCGAGATAAAGGCTTCCGAATCAGATGCATACTCTGATAATGAATCAGAACCCGAGAAGGGGAATGACATAGGGAAGAATATTATCGATGCAGAGCCCAACACCACTGTTGACACCATGCATATCCAAAAGGAAGAACTAGAAGATTCAGAGGAGGAGGAGCGTCTCTTCCACTCCCAGATCTGGGTAAAGGGTTCCTTGCTACAGTTTATTGTCGACAGTGGGAGCCAAAAGAACCTCATTTCAGCAGAGGTCGTGAAGCAGTTGGGCTTGCTGACCACAGCACACACCTAGCCGTACACCATCGGGTGGCTTCACCAAGGATGGGATCTCCACATTGGCCAGCCATGCCGCCTTCCCTACAGCATCAAGCCCTTCACCGATGAGGTATTATGTGGCATTGCTCCTCTTGATGTTTGTGATGTATTATTAGGCCAACCATTCTAATGGAAGCGACATGCTGTGTATGAGTCTCGGCCTCGCGCTGTTAGTATTACGTTGGGAAATAAGTTGTATAGGATACCAAAGGTACCACTGCCTGCCACTATCTCTTTGGTTACTACAAAACATTGCTGTAAGCTCATTTCAAAACCTGGGAATTTTTTTTTCTTGATGATCTACCCTCAGGGAAAAAAGAAGATCGTGGCCACGACCTCCAAACAGGGCTCCTCCGCCCAACAACAACAAATGGACAAGGTTGTGGCGGAGTACCAGGACATGTTCATCTCACCCACAAGGGTGCCTCTACATTGTCAGGTCAAGAACCCCATCGATCTAACCCCAGGTGCACCACTGCCCAATGGACCGATCTATCAACACTCTGGTCTAGAGAACGATGAAATAAAGAGGCAGATTTAGGAGCTGTTGCAGAAGAGTCACATCTGGCCAAGTTCATCACCCTGTGGGAGCCTGATCGTGTTGGTAGAGAAGAAGGATGGGACTTGGAGACTATGTATTGACTATCAGGTGCTGAACAAGATCACTGTTCGGAATAGGTACTCGATCCCCCAGATTGATGACCTCCTGGACCAACTTAAAGGGGAGAAATATTTCAGCAAGATTGACTTAAAGTCCGAGTATCACCAGGCACCAATCAAACCAACTGATGTGAGGACGATTGCCTTCAAAGCCAAGGAGGGACTTTTCGAATGGTTGGTCATCCCTTTCGGGCTGACAAATGCTCCCACAACCTTCATGAGACTGATGGACAACATCTTGTAGCCATTCACCAACTCATTTGTAGTAGTGTACTTGGATGACATCCTGATCTTCATCCAGACTTGGGAAGAGCACCTCCACCACATCCGACAGGTCCTCCAAACACTGTGGAAGCACAAGTTGTGTGCCAATTTGGACAAGTGCACTTTTTGCATGACCGAGGTTCAGTATCTGGGATACATTATTGATGAGTGTGGGGTGCATGTGGATCCAACAAAGATCCAAGTCATTCAGGATTGGCCAGCCCCAACCACTCTAATAGAGCTTCACAACTTTCTGGTTCTTGCTAATTTCTACCGCAGGTTCGTGTTGGGATTCTCTCATATCACTTGGCCCTTGAGTCCAGTCACCAAGGCAGGAGCGAAAGAAAAATTCTTCTGGTCGAAAACTCAACAGAAGACGTTCGTAGAGCTGAAACATCGCCTCTGTTGTGCCCCAGTGCTCACATTACCAGACTTGCAAAAACCATTTGAGATTGAGATAGATGCCTCTAACTATGCTATTGGGGCAGTCCTTACTCAACAAGGGCATCCAATGGCATATCACAGTGAGACACTGTCCGACACAGTCTGCAAATATCCCACTTATGACAAAGAGTGTATTCCATTGTACAGGCTTACCGACAATAGAAGCATTACATTTTGGGGAAGGAAACAATCATCCACACAGACCACCAACCCCTGCAATTCACACAGACACAAGGGAAGTTACAGAACTATCGCCATCAGAAGTGGTCCACATATCTAAAACAATTTCATTTGAACGTCAAGTACAAGAAGGGCAGCACCAATAATGTTGCAGACTACCTCAACCGACCACTGATCGTAGCGATAACCACTGTGCTCAAATCTTGTGGGCACGAGACTTGTAATTGTTTGCTTCTCTACAAGAGATATCCAGAATTCAACCACAAATACAAGAGGCTCTTGGAGGGAAACCAAGTTCCAAATTTTCACCTCTAGGTTGCAATACTATGCCACATGGGACACCTTTGTTTTCCTTCAAGCGAGCATGCCAAGAAGATTTGGGAAGTGCACTACAGTCGGGTCACTGGGCATTTTGGGGTCGAGAAAACAGTGGCATTACTGCAGAAGTACTTCTATTGGACAAACCTTCGACAGGACGTCGGAAAGTGCATCCAATCCTGCACTGCCTATGCCATTACCAAACCATCCATCAAGAAGTAAGGCCTCTATACTCCGTTGCCTACTCCTAGTCAACCTTGGGAATCCATCTCCATGGATTACATGTCGGACCTTCCTTCCACTAAGCACGACAATGACTGTGTGTTCGTGGTCGTCAACAGATTCTCAAAGATGGCCATAATGGTGGCCTGCAAGAAGAATATCACATCAGAAGCCACTGCTAAACTCTTCTTTGAACGAGTGTGGGTACACTTTGGGATCCCATAGTCAATCATCTCAAATCAGCACAGCAAGTTCCTTAGTACATTCTTGTCCAGTCTATGGTCAATGCTAGACACAAAGCTCACAAAGTCGACAGCTTTCCATCCCCAAATGGATGGCCAGACATAGGTTGTCAACAGGATGATTGTCCACATTTTGCGCATGCACAACTCAAAGCATCCACACAGATGGGATGAGAGCCTCCCCTATGTACAACAAAGCTATAACCGGTCCCTCCACAACTCAACTGACCATAGCCCCTTTCAGGTGGACTTGGGATTCTAGCCACTATATCCCATTGACGTAGCCATGCCATTTGCAGCTACTCAGACTGATTCGGCTCATGTCCAGTTAGAATTTTCCAAGGCAAACAACTTCATTGAGCGCATTCAGCACATTCACCAATAGGTTCATGACATATTGGATAGAGCCAATTCTAAGTACAAGTAGCGACATGATCAGCATCAGGTGCAACACAACTTCCAGTTGGGTGACAAAGTGTGGCTACATTTGCAGAAGGAACGCTTCGCTGGACCCCACCGCAAGCTTCGCCCGCTCTGATATGGGCCATACACCATCACCAAGGCTGTCCAGGACAATTCCTTCGAGCTCAGTATTCTACCTTTCCTTGGTCTGCACCCAGTGTTCATTGTGGACCGCCTTCGACCCTGCTTTCCACCTCTACTGGACACATCAGACATGGCAAAATAACTCACACCATCAGAGTTAAACCCAGACTGCATGGAACAAGCCACAACTAATCCAATTATGGACACATAGATCAAGAACACCCGCTAGCAGAAGATCCAACTATATCGAGTTGTCAAAGCAGGCCAACTCCTTCACTAGGGAAAGTGGCTCACTAGGGACCAAGTTCAGCAGAAATTTCCTCATCTCATGGAGGGACTCAACGCAATGGGGACCATTGCTTCCTAAAGGGGGAGGAATGATCCAGGAGGATATTGGTGGCCACCAGCTTATTCCACTTGGACCCCCACCATTGTTTCCTAATTTTTTCAGTTTCCTTAATTAGAGCACAATTTACTATTTTTGGTAGTTTTTGGGTCCTAACCTTCCGGAGCCGTTTTGGGGCCCTAAACGACATTTTTTCAGCATCTGATGAGAGGGAAAATATGAGTCCATTCTGGCCTCAATGCTCATCATGCATGGATGTATTCCTTGAATAGATCTTTCTAATGATGTATCATGTGCATCAAAAGGAGGTAGTATGCCAAAGTTACGGCCCCAGGAAATTGATGTACCAAGTTACCCAACGGGGCCCATATTCTGACGTTTGACCTCCTAGGGTTAGGTTTTCGGATGTGTAGGGTTTCCCTTGTTTATCAATAATATATAGGCCTTCGAGCCTCATTGTAACACAAATTTCAGAGGCATGTAGCTGCCACATCTCTTCTCAGAGATAAGCTACCAGCACTCTAGCTATTTTATTTCCATCCTATATGTAAACAAGTTTCAGTTCTTTGAGCAATGAAATGAAGTGTTGTTTCCGCTGCATATTTGTTTTTATGGGTATTTGTGTATTCTGTTGCGTTCCTGCATAAATCCGGATCAGTATCATAGCAATCTGCTCTTTCTCAATCCTTCTTTGCATGTCCCCAACAAGGGCGGTATATAAGGAGTTAGGGCTCGATCTGGTTGAACCCTTGCAAGATCAGCCTCGCAAACCCCGACGCCCGCCCATGGGGGACGAAAAGAAAGATGAGGGCACAGAAGATCCTATCAAAATGTTGCTCGAGTAGGCCCTTGAAAAAAAAAGGAACGTGATGATGGATAACTTCGCCCAGATCCTTCAATGACTTCCCACTGGCGGCGCATCTGCATCTAGCAGCCACTTTGGAGGCACAACCCCTTTTAAGGTACAAGTAAACTTTGACATTCCCATATTTGATGGCCGAATAGATGTAGACGCCGTAGAGAAATGGTTGAATCTATTAGAAGGATATTTCTCAGTTCATGACTTTTCCGACCGGGAAAAGATTACTTTTTCACTACTCAAAGTCGCCCCCCATGTCAAGGACTGGTGGGAAACCTACTGTGCGAGAAAGGACAAGGAGGAACTCTCTCTGTTCTTGGTCATACCCACTTGGAATTCTTTCTGAGACACCATAAAGGAACAATATTATCCCGTGGGGAGCTATGAGGACAAGTACATACAATGGACTACGCTGCGGCAGCAAAGAGATCAAGATGTGCATGAGCTGATGAATCTGTTCCATACCCTATGCACCAGGTTGGGTATCAAAGATTCAGAGAAACATTTGGTGCTGAAGTACCGCAGTTTTCTGCACAGATACATTCAGGAGGAAATGGAGTTCCTCGACATCTCCTCGCTTGGTACGGCATACCAGTATGTTGCCAAAATTGAGCAAAAATTCAAACAGAAGAAGCGATATTTTGGGTCTGGGAATCAGAAGCAGGCGAAAGGTGCCCCCAAACCATAGAACCAAGGACAAAGCTAAGGCATGGAGACTCAAGACAACTTGCCAAAGCCACAAGTAGAGAGCAACACTGCGAAGCCAAAGAAGGAAGCAGGAAAGTGGTGTGAGTTCTATAAGAGCCTGACTCACAACACAAGTGAGTGTCAGGCCAAGCAGTCACTGGTGGCCGAAATAAAGGCTTCTAAATCAGATGGATACTTTGACACTGAATCAGAACCCGAAAAGGGGAATGACAGAGGGAAGAAGATTATCGATGCAGAGCCCAATTCCACCGTTGCCACCACGAAGATCCAAAATGAAGAACCAGAAGATTCTGAGGACGAGGGGCATCTATTCCATTTCTAGATGTGGGTAAAGGGTTCCCCGCTACAGTTTATTGTCGACAGTGGGAGCCAAAAGAACATCATTTCAGTAGAGGTCATGCAGCGGTTGGGCTTGCCGACCATAGCACACCCCCAGCCGTAGACCATTAGGTGGCTTCACCAAGGACGGGATCTCCGCGTCATCCAACAGTGTCGTCTTCCCTACAGCATCAAGCCCTTCACCGATGAGGTATTATGTGACATTGCTCCTTTTGATGTTTGTGATGTATTATTAGGTCAACAATACTTATGGAAGTGACATGCTGTGTATGAGTCCCGGCCACGCACTGTTATTATTAAGTTGGGAAATAAGTTGTATAGGATACCATAGGTACCACCTCTTGCCACTATCTCTTTGGTTACTGCAAAACAATGTAGTAAGCTCATTTCCAAAACCAGGAAATTTGTTTTCTTGATGATCCGCCCTCAGGGAAAGAAGAAGATCATGGCCATGACCTCCAAAAAAGGCTCCTCTGCCTAATAAAAACAAATGGACAAGGTCATGGCAGAGTACCAGGACATGTTCACCTCACCCATGGGGGTGCCTCTGCACTATCAGATCAAGCACCACATCGATCTGACCCTAGGTGCACTGCTGCCCAGTGGACCGATGTATCAACGCTCTGTTCTAGAGAATGATGATATAAAGAGGCAGATTCAGGAGGTGGTGCAGAAGGTTCACATCCGGCCAAGTTCATCGTCCGATGGTATCCCAATTGTGTTGGCACAGAAGAAGGATGGGACTTGGAGACTGTGTATTGACTATCGAGCATTGAACAAGATCACTATCCGGAAAAGGTACCTGATCCCACAGATTGATGACTACCTGGACCAACTTAAAGGGGCGAAATATTTCAGCAAGATCGACTTAAAGTACGAGTATCACTAGGTACCGATCGAACCAACCGATGTGTGGAATACTGCCTTCAAATCCAAGGAGGGCCTTTTCGAATGGCTGGTCATGCATTTCGAGCTTACGAATGCTCCCGCAACCTTCATGAGACTGATGGACGACATCTTGCGGCCATTCACCAACTCATTTGTAGTAGTGTACTTGGATGACATCTGGATCTACAGCCATACTTGGGAAGCACACCTCCACCACATCCGACAGGTCCACCAAACACTGTGGAAGCACAAGTTGTGTGCCAATTTGGACAAGTGCACTTTTGGCATGACCTAGTTTCAGTATCTGGTATATATTATCAATGAGTGTGAGGTGCATGTGGATCCAACCAAGATCCAAGTCATTCTAGATTGGCCAGCCCCAACCACTCTAACAGAGCTTCGTAGCTTTCTGGGTCTTGCTAATTTCTATCGTAGGTTCATGTTGGGATTCTCTCATATCACTTGGCCCTTGAGTCAAGTCACCAAGGGAGGAGCAAAAGCAAAATTCTTCTCATCGAAAACTCAACAGAAGGTGTTCGTAGAGCTGAAACATCGCATCTATTGTGCCCCAGTGCTCACATTACCAGACTTGCAACAACCATTTGAGATCGAGACAGATGCCTCTGACTATGCTATTGGGGCAGTCCTTACTCAACAAGGGCATCCAGTGGAATATCACAGTGAGACACTATCTGAAACAGTCTCCAAATATCCCACTTATGACAAAGAGATGTATTCCATTGTACAGGCTTGCCGACAATGGAAGCATTACATTTTGGGGAAGGAAACGATCATCCACACAGACCACCGACCCCTGCAGTTCATACAGACACAAGGGAAGTTACAGAACGATCGCCATCAGAAGTGGTCCACATATCTACAACAGTTTCATTTGAACATCAAGTACAAGAAGGGCAACACCAATAATGTTGCAGACTACCTCAGCTGACCACCAATCGTAGCAATAACCACTATGCTCAACTCTTGTGCCGCAATCTCCTCTACTGCCGCCATGGCTCCATCGCGTTCAAAGGAACTGACGTCCTCCCACCTGGGGGATGGAGACCTGGCCCCGAATAACTATACATTAAAACAAATAAAGTCAACAATGTGTAATTCAAAGTTAAATATATTAAACAATATGATATCAAATAAAATACAACAAATACCTTAACATTAAATAAAACAATAGCATGCTGTTGCATATCACCATGGCAAGAATGACCACAGTGAGAACAATGATGTGTTGTTGTTCCAGCAGAACTAGAAGGCCCCTCCTGGGTTCCACCTATACCTGACATGTCCCGGCCACCCCATAGACTGTGCAGCTGTCTGTGTCTCATTGATGTCCTTCCGACTTTGGGAAGACATGGCCACAAATTTGGTATGTCTAAGCAAGTCATGTGTGGCATGTTTGATGGAGTCATGAATCTCATCTAGGCCGCTACCAAACCCGGGTAGCTGAGGAGGGGGGTTTGGCTCTCTCCTGGGTGTAGGATGTACTCTAAGTGGGTTGCGGTGCACCTGAGGTCAATCTTCTGAAGGGCCAAGACCGACACCCTAAAACTCAATGATGTCAAAACAGTTGACATGGTACCCTAGCTCAAACTCATCCCACAATTTCTGAAGGAAATATTGTGGGAGCTCCAAATTGTTGCACAGGGGCCTGTCAAACACCATGAACCACCTCTTTCTCCATGGTTGGTAAATGCACCAGTCCATGCAAAACCGAGTGTTGATGTATATGTAACTTTGGAATGTATTTCACATATGTATATTGTACTCCTATAGAGATGGTATTATTCCTCTATACGAAAGTGTTTGTATTCCTATAGAGATGTTATTATTCCTCTATACGGAAGTGTTGTCATTTATATTGTAAGTGTCATAACTTATACAGAGCAATCTGCTCTTTCTCAATCCTTCTTTGCATGTCCCCAACAAGGGCGGGATATAAGGAGTTAGGGCTCGATTTGGTTGAACCTTTGCAAGATCAGCCTCGCAAACCCCGACGGCTGCCCATGGGGGACGAAAAGAAAGATGAGGGCATAGAAGATACTATCAAAATGTTGCTCATGGAGGCCCTTGAAAAACAAAGGAACGTGATGATGGATAACTTCGCCCAGATACTTCAACGACTTCCCACTGGCTGCGCATCTGCATCTAGCAACCACTCTGGAGGCGCAACCCCTTTTAAGGTACAAGTAAACTTTGACATTCCCATATTTGATGGCCGAATAGATGTAGACGTCGTAGATAGATGGTTGAATCTATTAGAACGATATTTCTCGATTCATGACTTTTTCGACCGGGAAAAGATTACTTTTTCACTACTCAAAGCCACCCACCATGTCAAGGACTGGTGGGAAACCTACTGTGCGAGAAAGGACGAGGAGGAACCCTCTCTGTTCTCTATTGTACCCACTTGGAATTCTTTTCGAGACACCATAAAGGAACAATATTATCCCATGGGGAGCTATAATTAAAGTACATACAATGGACTATGCTGCAGCAGCAAAGACATCAAGATGTGCATGAGCTGACGAATCTATTCCATACCATGCGCACCAAGTTGGGTATCAAAGATTTAGAGAAACAATTGATGTTAAAGTACCACAGTTTTCTGCACTGATACATTCAGGAGGAAATGGAGTTCCTCGACATCTCCTCGCTCAGTACGGCATACCGATATGCTGCCAAAATTAATCAAAAATTCAAACAGAAGAAGCGATACTTTAGGTCTGCGAATCAGAAGCAAGCGAAAGGTGACCCCAAACCGCAGAACCAAGGACAAAGACAAGGCATGGAAACTCAAGACACCTTGTCAAAGCCACAAGCAAAGAGAAACAGTACGAAGCCAAAGAAGGAAGCGGGAAAATGGTGTGAGTTCCATAAGAGCCTGACTCACCTCCAGACTTGGGAAGAGCACCTCCACCACATCCGATAGGTCCTCCAAACACTGCGGAAGCACAAGTTGTGTGCCAATTTGGACAATTGCACTATTGGCTTGACCCAGGTTCAGTATCTGGGATACATTATTGATGAGTGTGGGGTGCATGTGGATCCAACCAAGATCCAAGTCATTCGGGATTGGCCAGCCCCAACCACTCTAACAGAGCTTCGCAGCTTTCTGATTCTTGCTAATTTCTACCGCAGGTTCATGTTGGGATTCTCTAATATCACCTAGCCCTTGAGTCAAGTCACCAAGGGGGGAGCGAAAGAAAAATTCTTCTGGTTGAAAACTCAACAGAAGGAATTCGTAGAGTTGAAACATCACCGCTGTTGTGCTCCAGTTCTCACATTACCAGACTTGCAACAACCATTTGCGATCGAGACAGATGCCTCTGACTATGCTATTGGGGCAGTCCTTACTCAACAAGGGCATCCATTGGCATATCACAGTGAGACACTGTCCGACACAGTCCGCAAATATCCCACTTATGACAAAGAGATGTATTCCATTGTACAGGCTTGCCGACAATGGAAGCATTACATTTTGGGGAAGGAAACGATCATCCACACAGACCATCCACTAGGGAAATTTTTAGGGGCGAAATTTAGCCAATTGGCTATTTTTGGGACTTTTTTTCAAAAAATAAATTCGCTATTTGGTCATTTTTAGACTCTATTATCGCCTATATTTACATAAAATATGTTTTTTTAGCATAATATTCACCAAAATTTACAAGTTTTAGTGGTAAATCGTATGTTTCATATTTAATATTCGCCTACCAATCTATATATATGTTTTTTTCAATCCAAAATAATCGCCTAGAATACTATACTTAGGTATACTTTTATAATCCTTAAAAATACCCTGCCACCTACCCCTGCAGTTCACACAAACACAAGGGAAGTTATAGAACTATCCCCATCAGAAGTGGTCCACATATCTAAAACGGTTTCATTTGAACATCAAGTACAAGAAGGGCAGCACCAATAATGTGTCAGACTTCCTCAACCGACCATTGATCGTAGCGATAACCACTGTGCTCAAATATTGTGGGCACGAGACTTCTAATTGTACACTTCTTTACAAGAGCTATCCAGAATTCAACCACAAATACAAGAGGCTCTTGGAGGGAAACCAAGTTCCAAATTTTCACCTCCAGGTTGCAATACTAAGCCACATGGGACACCTTTGTTTTCCTTCAAGCGAGCGTGCCAAGATGATTTGGGAAGTGCACTACAATCGGGTCACTGGGCATTTCGGGGTCGAGAAAACAGTGCCATTACTGCAGAAGTACTTCTATTGGCTGAACCTTCGACAGGACATCGGAAAGTACATCCAATCCTGCACTACTTGTGCCATTGCCAAACCATCCATCAAGAAGTAAGGCCTCTATACTCCGTTGCCTATTCCTAGTCAACCTTGGGAATCCATCTCCATGGATTACATGTCGGACCTTCCTTCCACTAAGCACGGCAATGATTGTGTGTTCGTGGTCGTCAACAGATTCTCAAAGATGGCCATAATGGCAGCCTGCAAAAAGAATATCACAGTAGAAGCCACTGCTAAACTCTTCTTTGAACGAGTGTGTGTACACTTTGGGATCCCACAGTCAATCATATCAAATTGGCATAGCAGGTTCCTTAGTACATTCTGGTCCAACCTATGGTCAATGCTAGACACAAAGCTCACAAAGTCCACAGCTTTCCATCCCCAAACGGATGGCCAGACAGAGGTTCTCAACAGGATTATCGTCCACATTTTGCGCATGTACAACTCAAAGCATCCACGCATATGGGATGAGAGCCTCCCCTATGTACAACATAGCTATATCCAGGCCCTCCATAGCTCAATCGACCACAGCCCCTTTCAGGTGGGATTGGGATTCCAGCCATTATGTCCCATTGACGTAGCCATGCCATTTGCAGCTACTCAGACTGATTCGGCTCATGTCCAGTCAGAAGTTTCCAAGGCTAAAAGATTCATTGAGCGCATTCAGCACATTCATCAACAAGTTCATGACATATTGGATAGAGCCAATGCTAAGTACAAGCAACGACGTGATCAACATCGAGTGCAACACAACTTCCAGGTGGGCGACAAAGTGTGGCTACATTTGCAAAAGGAATGCGTCGCTGGACCCCACCGCAATCTTTGCCCGCTCCGATATGGGCCATACACCATCACCAAGGCTGTCGGGGACAATGCGTTCGAGCTCAGTATTCCACCTTTCCTTGGTCTGCACCCAGTGTTCAATGTGGACCGCCTTCGACCCTACTTTCCACCTCTACTGGACACATCAGACGTGGCAGAACAACTCACACCAACAAAGTTAAACCCAGACTGCATGGAACAAGCCATAACTGATCGGATTATGGACAAATAGATCAAGAACACCCACCAGCAGAAGATCCAGCTATATCGAGTTGTCAAAGCAGTCCAACACCTTCACTAGGGAAAGTGGCTCACCAAGGACCAAGTTCAGCAGAAGTTTCCTCATCTCATGGAGGGACTAAACGCAATGGGGACCATTGCTTCCTAAGGGGGGAGGAATGATCTAGGAGGATATTGGTGGCCATACGCCTATTCTGCTTGGACCCCCACCATTGTTTCTTCAGTTTTTCAGTTTCCTTAATTGTAGCACAATGTACTATTTTTGGCAGTTTTTGGGTCCTTCCGGAGCCGTTTTGAGGCCCTAAATGACGTTTTTTCAACATCTGATGTTCGAGCAAATATGAGACCATTCTAGTCTCAAATTTATCATTTATTAGATATAATCCTTGAATAGATCTTTCTAACGATGTATCATGTGCGTCAAATGGAGGTAGTTTTCCAAACTTACGACCCCGAGAAATTGATGTACCAAGTTACCCAACGCGGCCCATATTTTGGCGTTTCACCTCCTAGGGTTAGATTTTCGGATGTGTAGGGTTTCCGTTGTTTCTCAATAATATATAGGCCTTCGAGCCTCATTGTAACATAGAGTTCAGACGCATGTAGCCGCCACATCTCTTCTCATAGATAAGCTACCAGCACTCTAGCTAGTTTATTTCCATCCTGTATGTAAACAAGTATTAGTTCTTTGAGCAATGAAATGAAGTATTATTTCTGCTGCATATTTGTTTTTATGGGTATTTGTGTATTCTGTTGTGTTCCTGCATAAATACAGATCAGTGGTATCAGAGCAATCTGCTCTTTCTCAATCCTTCTTTGCATGTCCCCAATGAGGGAGGGATATAAGGAGTTAGGGCTCGATCTTGTTGAACCTTTGCAAGATCAGCCTCGCAAACCCCAACGGCCGCCCATGGGGGATGAAAAGAAAGACGAGGACGCAGAAGATCCTATCAAAATGTTGCTCGAGGAAGCCCTTGAAAAAAAACATTACACGATGATGGATAACTTCGCCCAGATCCTTTAACGACTTCCCACTGGCGGCGCATCTATATCTAGTAGCCACTCTGGAGGTACAACCCCTTTTAAGGTACAAGTAAAATTTATACATTCCCATATTTGATGGTCGAATAGATGCAGATGCCGTAGATATATTGTTGAATCTATTAGAAGTATATTTCTCGGTTCATGACTTTTACGACCGGGAAAATATTAATTTATCACTACTCAAAGCCGCCCCCCATGTCAAGGACTAGTGGGAAACCTACTGTGTGAGAAAGGATGAGGAGGAACCCTCTCTGTTCTCAGTTGTACCCACTTGGAATTCTTTTTGAGACGCCATAAAGGAACAATATTATCCCGTGGGGAGCTATGAGGACAAGTACATACAATGGACTACGCTGTGGCAACAAGGAGATCAAGATGTGCATGAGCTGATGAATATGTTCCATACCCTGCGCACCAAGTTGGGTATCAAAGATTCAGAGAAACATTTGGTACTGAAGTACCGCAGTTGTCTTCACAGATACATTCAGGAGTAAATGGAGTTCCTCGACATCTCCTCGCTTGGTATGACATACCGGTATGCTACCAAAATTGAGCAAAAATTCAAACAGAGGAAGCGAGACTTTGGGTCTGCGAATCAGAAGCAAGTGAAAGGTGCCCCCAAACTGCAGAACCAAGGAAAAAGCCAAGGCATGGCGACTCAAGCCAACTTGCCAAAGCCACAAGCAAAGAGAAACACTGCGAAGCCAAAGAAGGAAGCGGGAAAGTGGTGTGAGTTCCATAAGATCTCCACTCACAACACAAGTGAGTGTCGGGCCAAGCAGTCATTGGTTGCTGAGATAAAGGCTTCTGAATCAGATGCATACTTTGACATTGAATCAGAACCCGAGAAGGGGAATTACAGAGGGAAGAAGATTATTGATGCAGATCCCAACGCAACCATTGCCACCACGAAGATCCAAAAGGAAGAACAAGAATATTCAGAGGAGGAGGAGCGTCTCTTCCACTCCCAGATGTGGGTAAAGGGTTCCCTGCTACAGTTTATTGTCGACAGTGGGAACCAAAAGAACCTCATTTCAGCATAGGTCAAAAAGCGGTTGGGTTTGCCGACCACAGCACACCCCCAGCTGTACACCATCGGGTGGCTTCACCAAGGACAGTATCTCCGCATCAGCTAGCAGTGTCGCCTTCCCTACAACATCAAGCCCTTCACCGATGAGGTATTATGTGACATTGCTCCTCTTGATGTTTTGTATGTATTATTAGGCCAACCATACTTATGGAAGCAACATGCTGTGTATGAGTCCCGGCCACACGCTGTTATTATTACGTTGGGAAATATTTGTATAGGATACCAGAGGTACCACCGCCTGCCACTATCTCTTTGGTTACTGCAAAACAATGCAGTAAGCTCATTTCCAAAACCGGGAAATTTATTTTCTTGATGATTTTCCCTCAGGGCAAGAAGAAGATCATCGCCACAACCTCCAAACACAGCTCCTCCTCCCAACAATAACAAATGGACAAGGTCATGGCGGAGTACCAGGACATGTTCACCTCACCCATAGAGGTGCCTTTGCACTGTCATATCAAGCACCCCATCGATCTGAACCCGGGTGCACTACTTCCTAATGGACCAATATATTGACGCTGTGTTATGGAGAACAATTAAATCAAGAGGCAGATTCAAAACTTGCTGCAGAAGGGTCACATCCATCCAAGTTCATCGCCCTGTGGGAGCCTGATTGTGTTGGTACAAAAGAAGGATGGGACTTGGAGACTCTGTATGGACTATCCGGCGCTGAAAAAGATCACTTTCCAGAATACGTGCCCGATCCCCCAGATTGATGACCTCCTGGACCAACTTAAAGGGGAAAAATATTTCAGCAAGATCGACTTAAGGTTCGGGTATCACTAGGTATCGATCGAACCGACCGAGGTGTGGAAGGATTCCTTCAAAGCCAAGGAGGGCCTTTTCGAATGGCTGGTCATGCCTTTCAAGCTGACGACTGCTCCCGCAACCTTCATGAGACTGATGGACGACATCTTGTAGCCATTCACCAACTCATTTGTAGTGTACTTGGATGACATCCTGATCTTCAGCCAGACTTGGAAAGAGCACCTCCACCACATCCGACAGGTCCACCAAACACTGTGGAAGCACAAGTTGTGTGCCAATTTGGACAAGTGCACTTTTGGCATGACCCAGGTTCAGTATCTGGGATATATTATTGGTGAGTGTGGGGTGCATGTGGATCCAACCAAGATCCAAGTCATTCGGGATTGGCCAGCCCCAACCATTCTAACAGAGCTTCGCAGCTTTCTGGGTCTTACTAATTTATACCACAGGTTCATGTTGGGATTCTCTCATATCTCTTGGACCTTGAGTCAAGTCACCAAGGGAGGAGCGAAAGAAAAATTCTTCTCCTCGGAAACTCAATAGAAGGTGTTTGTAGAGATAAAACATCGCCTCTGTTGTGCGTTAGTGCTCACATTACTAGACTTGCAACAACCATTTGAGATCGAGACAGATGCCTCTGACTATGCTATTGGGGAAGTACTTACTCTACAAGGGAATCCAGTGACATATCACAGTGAGAAACTGTCCGACACAGTCCGCAAATATCCCACTTATGACAAAGAGATGTATTCCATTGTACAGGCTTGCCGACAATGGAAGCATTACATTTTGGGGAAGGAAACGATCATCCACACAGACCACCGACCCCTACAGTTCATACAGACATAAGGGAAGTTACAGAATGATCGCCATCAGAAGTGGTCCAAATATCTACACAGTTTCATTTGAACATCAAGTACAAGAAGGGCAGCACCAATAATGTTGCATACTACCTCAGCCGACCACCGATCGTATTGATAACCAATGTGCTCAACTCTTGTGCGCATGAGACTTCTAATTGGCCGCTTCTCTACAAGAGTGATCTAGAATTCAACCGCACATATAAGAGGCTCTTCGAGGGAAACCAAGTTCCAAATTTTCACCTCCAGGATGCACTACTATGTCACATGGGACACCTTTGTGTTCCTTCAAGCAAGCTTGCCAAGATGATTTGGGAAGCGCACTACAATCGGGTCGTTGGGCATTTCACGGTAGAGAAAATAGTGGCATTATTGCATAAGTACTTCTATTGGCCAAACCTTCGACAGGACGTCGGAAAGTACATCTGATCATGCACTGCCTGCGCCATTGCCAAACCATCCATCAAGAAGCAAGGCCTCTATACTCTGCTGCCTACTCCTAGTCGAACTTGGGAATCCATCTCCATGGATTACATGTCGAGCCTTCCTTCCACTAAGCACGGCAACGACTGTGTGTTCGTGGTCGTCCACAAACTCTCAAAGATGGCCATAATGGCGGCCTGCAAGAAGAATATCACAGCAGAAGCCACTGCTAAACTCTTCTTTGATTGAGTGTGGGTACACTTTGGGATCCCACAGTCTATCATCTCAGATCGGGATAGTAAGTTCCTTAGTACATTCTAGTCCATCCTGTGGTCAATGCTAGACACGAAGCTCACAAAGTCCACAGCTTTCCATCCCCAAAATGATTTCCAGACAGAGGTCGTCAATAGGATGATTGTCCACATTTTGCTCATTTACAACTCAAAGAATCCACGCACATGGGATGAGATCCTCCCCTATGTACAACATATCTATAACCGGGCCCTCCACAGCTAAACCGATCACAGCCCCTTTTAGGTGGGATTGGGATTCCAGCCAATATGCCCCATTGACGTAGCCATGCCATTTGCAGCTACTCAGGCTGATTCGGCTCATGTACAGTCTGACGTTTCCAAGGTGAACAGCTTCATTGAGTGCATTCAGCACATTCGCCAATAGGTTCATGACATATTGGACAGAGCCAATGCTAAGTACAAGCAGCGACATGATCAGCATCGGGTGCAACACAATGTCTAGGTGGACTACAAAGCCTGGCTACATTTGCGGAAGGAATGCTTCACTGGACCCTACCGCAAGCTTCACCCGCATCGATATGGGCCATACACCATCACCAAGGATGTCGAGGACAATGCCTTCGAGCTCAGTATTCCACCATTCCTTGCTCTACACCCAGTGTTCAATGTGGACTGCCTTCGACCCTAATTTCCACCTCTATTGGACACATCAGACGTGCCAGAACAACTCACACCATCAGAGTTAAACCCAGACTGCATGGATCAAGCCACAACTGATCGGATTATGGACACACGGATCAAGAACACCCACCAGCAGAAGATCCAGCTATATCGAGTTGTCAAAGCAGGCCAACTCCTTCACCAGGGAAAGTGGTTCACTAAGGACCAAGTTCAACAGAAATTTCCTCATCTCATGGAGGGACTCAACGCAATGGGGACCATGGCTTCCTAAAGGGGGAGGAATGATCCAGGAGGATATTGGTGGCCACCCGCTTATTCCACTTGGACCCCCACCATTGTTTCTTCAATTTTTCAGTTTCCTTAATTGTAGCACAATTTACTATTTTTGGTAGTTTTTGTGTCCTAAACTTTCAGAGCCGTTTTGGGATCCTAAACGACGTTTTTTCAGCATCTGATGGTCGAGAAAGTATGAGTTCGTTCTAGCCTCGGTGCTCATCATGCATGTATGTGTTCCTTGAATATATCTTTATAACGATGTATCATGTGTGTCAAATAGAGTTAGTATGCCAAAGTTACGGCCCCAGGAAATTGATGTACCAAGTCACCCAACAAAGCCCATATTCTAGCGTTTCACCTCCTAGGGTTAGGTTTTCGGATGTGTAGGGTTTCCCTTGTTTCTCAATAATATATAGGCCTTCAAGCCTCATTGTAACACATATTTCAGAGGTATGTAGCCTCCACATCTCTTCTCAGAGATAAGCTACCAGCACTCTAGCTATTTTTTTCCATCCTATATGTAAACAAGTTTCAGTTCTTTGAGCAATGAAATGAAGTGTTGTTTCCGCTACATATTTTTTTTATGGGTATTTGTTTATTCTGTTGCGTTCCTGCATAAATCTGGATCAATGGTATCATAGCAATTTTCTCTTTCTCAATCCTTCTTTGCATGTACCCAATGAGGGCAGTATATAAGGAGTTAGGGCTCGATCTGGTTGAACCCTTGCAAGATCAGCCTCGCAAACCCCGATGGCTGCCCATGGGGGATGGAAAGAAAGACAAGGGCATAGAAGATCCTATCAAAATGTTTCTTGAGTAGGCCCTTGAAAAACAAATGAACGCGATCATGGATTACTTTGCCCAGATCCTTCAATGACTTCCCACTAGCGGCGCATCTGCATCTAGCAGCCACTTTGGAGGCGCAACCCCTTTTAAGGTACAAGTAAACTTTGACATTCCCATATTTGATGGCCGAATAGATGCAGACGCCGTAGAGAAATGGTTGAATCTATTAGAAGGATATTTCTCAGTTCATGACTTTTCCGACCGGGAAAAGATTACTTTTTCACTACTCAAAGTCGCCCCCCATGTCAAGGACTGGTGGGAAACCTACTGTGCGAGAAAGGACAAGGAGGAACTCTCTCTGTTCTTGGTCATACCCACTTGGAATTCTTTCTGAGACACCATAAAGGAACAATATTATCCCGTGGGGAGCTATGAGGACAAGTACATACAATGGACTACGCTGCGGCAGCAAAGAGATCAAGATGTGCATGAGTTGACGAATCTGTTCCATACCCTGCGCACCAGGTTGGGTATCAAAGATTCAGAGAAACATTTGGTGCTGAAGTACCGCAGTTTTCTACACAGATACATTCAGTTTGAAATGGATTTCCTCAACATCTCATCGCTTGGTACAGCATACCGGTATGCTACCAAAATTGAGCAAAAATTAAAACAGAAGAAGCAAGACTTTGGGTCTGGGAATCAGAAGCAAGCAAAAGGTGCCCCCAAACCGCAAAACCAAGAACAAAGCCAAGGCATGGAGACTCAAGACAACTTTCCAAAGCCACAAGAAAAGAGAAACACTACGAAGCGAAAGAAGGAAGCAGGAAAGTGGTGTGAGTTCCATAAGAGCCCCACTCACAACACAAGTGAGTGTCAGGCCAAGCAGTCACTGGTGGTCGAGATAAAGGCTTCTGAATTAGATGCATACTCTAACACTGAATCAGAACCCGAGAAGGGGAATTATAGATGGAAGAATATTATCGATGCAGAGCCTAACACCACCGTTGCCACCACGAAGATCCAAAATCAAGAAACAGAAGATTCAGAGGAGGAGAGTCTCTTCCACTTCCATATGTGGGTAAAGGGTTCCCCGCTACAGTTTATTGTCGACAGTGGGAGCCAAAAGAACATCATTTCAGCAGAGGACGTGAAGCGGTTGGACTTGCCGACCACAACACACCCCCAGCTGTACACCATCGGGTGGATTCACCAAGGACAGGATCTCTGCATCATCCAACAGTGCCGCCTTCCCTACAACATCAAGCCCTTCACCGATGAGGTATTATGTGACATTGCTGCTCTTGATGTTTGTGATGTATTATTAGGCCAACCATACTTATGGAAGCGACATGCTATGTATGAGTCCCGGCCACGCGTTGTTATTATTACGTTGGGAAATAAGTTGTATAGGATACCAGAGGTACCACCTCCTGCAACTATCTCTTTGGTTACTACAAAACAATGCAATAAGCTCATTTCCAAAAGCGGGAAATTTGTTTTCTTGATGATCCGCCCTCAGGGAAAGAAGAAGATCATGGCCACAACCTCCAAACAAGGCTCCTCCGCTCGATAACAACAAATGGAAAAGGTCGTGGCGGAGTACCAGGACATGTTCACCTCACCCACAGGGGTGCCTCTACACTGTTAGGTCAAGCACCCCGTCGATCTGACCCCAGGTGCACCACTTCCCAATGGACCGATGTATCAACTCTCTGTTCTAGAGAATGATGAAATAAAGAGGCAGATTCAGGAGGTGCTGCAGAAGGGTCACATCTGACCAAGTTCATCGCCCTATGGTAGCCCAATTGTGTTGGCACGGAAGAAGGATGGGACTTGGAGACTTTGTATTGACTATCGGGCGGTGAATAAGATCACTGTCCGGAATAGGTACCCGATCCCGCGAATTGATGACCTGCTGGACCAACTTAAAGGGGTGAAATATTTCAGCAAGATCGACTTAAAGTCCAGGTAATCCCAGGTATCGATCGAACCAACCGATGTGTGGAAGACTACCTTCAAAGCCAAGGAGGGCCTTTTCGAATGGTTGGTCATGCCTTTCGAGCTAATGAATGCTCCCGCAACCTTCATGAGGCTGATGGATGACATCTTGCGGCCATTCACCAACTCATTTGTAGTAGTGTACTTGGATGACATCCTGATCTTCAGCCAGACTTGGGAAGAGCACCTCCACGACATCCGACAGGTCCTCCAAACACTGCGGAAGCACAAGTTGTGTGCCAATTTGGACAAGTGCACTTTTGGCATGACCCAGGTTCACTATTTGGTATATATTATTGATGAGTGGGGTGCATGTGGATCCAACCAAGATCCAAGTCATTCGGGATTGGCCAACCCCAACCACTCTAACAGAGCTTCGTAGCCTTCTGGGTCTTGCTAATTTCTATTGTAGGTTCGTGTTGGGATTCTCTCATATCACTTGGCCCTTGAGTCAAGTCACCAAGGGAGGATCGAAAGAAAAATTATTCTTGTCGAAAACTCAACAGAAGTTGTTCATAGAGTTGAAACATCGCATCTATTATGCCCCAGTTCTCACATTACCAGACTTGCAACACCCATTTGAGATTGAGACAGATGCCTCTGACTATGCTATTGGGGCAGTCCTTACTCAACAGGGGCATCCAGTGGCATATCAGTGAGACATTGTCCGACACAGTCCGCAAATATCCCACTTATGACAAAGAGATGTATTCCATTGTACAGGCTTGCCGACAATGGAAGCATTTCATTTTGGGGAAGGAAACGATCATCCACACAGACCACTGACCCCTGCAATTCATACAAACACAAGGGAAGTTACAGAATGATCGCCATCAGAAGTGGTCCACATATCTACAATAGTTTCATTTGAACATCAAGTACAAGAAGGGCAGCACCAATAATGTCGCAGACTTCCTCAGCTGACCACTGATCGTAGCGATAACCATTGTGCTCAACTCTTGTGGGCACGAGACTTCTGATTGGCCGCTTCTCTACAAGAGCGATCAAGAATTCAGCCACTCGTCCAAGAGGCTCTTGGAGGGAAACCAAGTTCCAAATTTTCACCTCCACGATGCACTACTATGTCACATGGGACACCTTTGTGTTCCTTCAAGCGAGCGTGCCAAGATGATTTTGGAAGCGCACTACAGTCGGGTCACTGGGCATTTTGGGGTCGAGAAAATAGGGGCATTACTACAGAAGTACTTATATTCCCCGAACCTTCGACAGGACATCGGAAAGTACATCCAATCCTGCATTGCCTGCATGATTGCCAAACCATCCATCAAGAAGCAAGCCCTCTATACTCCATTTCCTACTCCTAGTTGACCTTGGGAATCCATCTCCATGGATTACATGTTGGGACTTCCTTCCACTAAGCACGGAAATGACTCTGTGTTCGTGGTCGTCGACAAATTCTCAAAGATGGCCTTAATGGCGACCTGCAAGAAGAATATCACAATAGAAGCCACTGCTAAACTCTTCTTTGAACGAGTGTGGGTACACTTTGGGATCCCACAGTCTATCATCTCAGATCGGGATAGCAGGTTCCTTTGTACATTCTGGTCCAGCCTATGGTCAATGCTAGACACGAAGCTCACAAAGTCCACATCTTTCCATCCCCAAACTGATGGCCAAACAGAGGTCGTCAACAGGATGATCACCCAAATTTTGCGCATGTACAACTCAAAGCATCCACACACATGGGATGAGAGCCTCCTCTATGCACAACATAGCTATAACCAGGCCCTCCACAACTCAATCGATCACAACCCCTTTCATGTGGGCTTGGGATTCCAGCCACTATGTCCCATTGACGTAGCCATGCCATTTGCAGCTACTCAGACTGATTCGGCTCATGTCCTGTCAGAAGTTTCCAAGGCGAACAACTTCATTGAGCGCATTCAGCAAATGTTCCAACAGGTTCATGACATATTGGACAGAGCCAATGCTAAGTACAAGCAGCGACATGATCAACATCGGGTGCAACACAACTTCCAGGTGGGCGAGAAAGTGTGGCTACATTTACAGAAGGAACGCCTCGCTGGACCCCACCGTAGGCTTTGCCCGCTCCGATATGGGCCATACACCATCACCAAGGTTGTCGGGGACAATGCCTTTGAGCTCAGTATTCCACCATTCCCTTGTCTGCACCTAGTGTTCAATGTGGACCGCCTTCGACCCTACTTTCCACCTCTACTGGACACATCATACGTGGCAGAACAACTCACACCAACAGAGTTAAACCCAGACTGCATGGAATAAGCCACAATTGATCGGATTATGGAAACACAGATCAAGAACACTCGCCAGCAGAAGATCCGGCTATATCGAGTTGTCAAAGTAGGCCAACTCCTTCACAAGGGAAAGTGGCTCACTAGGGACCAAGTTCAGCAGAAGTTTCCTCATCTCATGGAGGGACTAAATGCAATGGGGACCATTGCTTCCTAATGGCGGAGGAATGATCCAGGAGGATATTGGTGGCCACCCGCCTATTCCACTTGGACCCCCGCCATTGTTTCTTCAGTTTTTCACTTTCCTTAAGTGTAGCACAATTTACTATTTTTGGTAGTTTTCGGGTCCTAAACTTCCGGAGCCATTTTGAGGCCCTAAACGACGTTTTTTCAGGATCTGATGGTTGGGAAGGTATGAGTCTGTTTTGAACTCAATAATAATCGTATATGGATGTAGTCCTTGAGTAGATATTTCTAACGATGTATCGTGTGCTTCAAATGGAGGTAGTATGCCAAAGTTACAACCCCGGGAAATTGATGTACGAAGTTACCCAACGGGGCCCATATTCTGGCGTTTCACCTCCTAGGGTTAGGTTTTCGGATGTGTAGGGTTTCCCTTGTTTCTCAATAATATATAGGCCTTCGAGCCTCATTGTAACACAGAGTTCAGAGGCATGTAGCCACCACATCTCTTCTAAGAGATAAGCTACCAGCACTCTAGCTAGTTTATTTCCATCCTGTGTGTAAACAAGTTTCAGTTCTTTGAGCAATTAAAATGAAGTGTTATTTCTGCTGCATATTTGTTTTTATGAGTATTTGTGTATTTTGTTGCGTTCCTGCATAAATCCGGATCAAAATCGTAAATTTGTAATTAATGGACAATAATCATTGAGCACTGAAATTTGTAGTACCTAGATCATTGAGTTAAATGAGTTTTTCTTTTTCTATGAAAGATCAATGCAACTTGCAATGGAAAGGAATAGAAATAAATACTAATTTAATATATTTTTCTATTTATTAAATGAAAGTATGGTTGGAATTTGGAAATTCTAATAAGGAAAATATAGTTTTATATAAGATCAAATATATGTCATATTAATAATACTAGTAATATGATACTAGTAAAATAATCACCTTTTATCAATTTTGTTATTCTTAAAAAATAGTAAATATAATGATGTTTAGAAATTTTATTACCCTTCAAAAATACATTTAAAATGCCTCATGAGAGTCATTTTGCCCGTCAAATTTGGGATTGGGGAATAAGACCACATTTACTTTGTTAAAACAAAGGCTATTGTCAATTGGATGACACCCAAGAATGTAATTAAAGTACAATTTTTTTGGTATTATAAAGAAATTTAGAGATTTATACTAAAAGAATTCCATTAGTTGGTTAGTTAGTTGGAAGAAATATTTTCTTTTCAAGTACAAACGTTTTTGGTATTATAAATAATTTTAGAGATTTATATTAAAAGAATTTCATTAGTTGGTTAGTTAGTTGGAAGAAATATCTGTTTTTATACATTTAAAGTTTAGTAGGTAGGAAATTTGTTTTCTTGATGATCCGCCCTCAGGGAAAGAAGAAGATCATGGCCACAACCTACAAACAAGGCTCCTCCGCTCGATAACAACAAATGGACAAGGTCGTGGCGGAGTACCAGGACATGTTCACCTCACCCACAGGGGTGCCTCTACACTGTCAGGTCAAGCACCCCGTCGATCTGACCCTAGGTGCACCACTGCCCAATGGACCGATGTATCAACACTCTGTTCTAGAGAACGATGAAATAAAGAGGCAGATTCAGGAGGTGCTACAGAAGGGTCACATCCGACCAAGTTCATCGCCCTATGGTAGCCCAATCGTGTTGGCACAGAAGAAGGATGGGACTTGGAGACTCTGTATTGACTATCGGGCGCTGAACAAGATCACTGTCCGGAATAGGTACCCGATCCCACGAATTGATGACCTCCTGCACCAACTTAAAGGGGCAAAATATTTCAGCAAGATCGACTTAAAGTCCAGGTAATCCCAGGTACCGATCGAACCAACCGATGTGTGGAAGACTACCTTCAAAGCCAAGGAGGGCCTTTTCGAATGGCTGGTCATGCCTTTTGAGCTAACAAATGCTCCCACAACCTTCATGAGGCTGATGGATGACATCTTGCGGCCATTCACCAGCTCATTTGTAGTAGTGTACTTGGATGACATCCTGATCTTCAGCCAGATTTGGGAAGAGCACCTCCACCACATCCGACAGGTCCTCCAAACACTGCGGAAGCACAAGTTGTGTGCCAATTTGGACAAGTGAACTTTTGGCATGACCCAGGTTCACTATTTGGTATATATTATCGATGAGTGTGGGGTGCATGTCGATCCAACCAAGATCCAAGTCATTCGGGATTGGCCAGCCCCAACCACTCTAACAGAGCTTCGCAGCTTTCTGGGTCTTGCTAATTTCTATTGTAGGTTCGTGTTGGGATTCTCTCATATCAATTGGCCCTTGAGTCAAGTCACCAAGGGAGGATCGAAAGCAAAATTCTTCTTGTCGAAAACTCAACAGAAGGTGTTCATAGAGCTAAAACATCGCATCTATTGTGCCCTAGTGCTCACATTACCAGACTTGCAACACCCATTTAAGATTGAGACAGATGCCTCTGACTATGCTATTGGGGCAGTCCTTACTCAACAAGGGAATCCAGTGGCATATCAGTGAGACATTGTCCGACACCGTCCGCAAATATCCCACTTATGACAAAGAGATGTATTCCATTGTACATGCTTGCTGACAATGGAAGCATTACATTTTGGGGAAGGAAACGATCATCCACACAGACCATCCACTAGGGAAATTTTTAGGGGCGAAATTTAGCCAATTGGCTATTTTTGGGACTTTTTTTCAAAAAATAAATTCGCTATTTGGTCATTTTTAGACTCTATTATCGCCTATATTTACATAAAATATGTTTTTTTAGCATAATATTCACCAAAATTTACAAGTTTTAGTGGTAAATCGTATGTTTCATATTTAATATTCGCCTACCAATCTATATATATGTTTTTTTCAATCCAAAATAATCGCCTAGAATACTATACTTAGGTATACTTTTATAATCCTTAAAAATACCCTGCCACCCACCCCTGCAGTTCACACAAACACAAGGGAAGTTATAGAACTATCCCCATCAGAAGTGGTCCACATATCTAAAACGGTTTCATTTGAACATCAAGTACAAGAAGGGCAGCACCAATAATGTGTCAGACTGCCTCAACCGACAATTGATCGTAGCGATAACCACTGTGCTCAAATATTGTGGGCACGAGACTTCTAATTGTCCGCTTCTTTACAAGAGCTATCCAGAATTCAACCACAAATACAAGAGGCTCTTGGAGGGAAACCAAGTTCCAAATTTTCACCTCCAGGTTGCAATACTATGCCACATGGGACACCTTTGTTTTCCTTCAAGCGAGCGTGCCAAGATGATTTGGGAAGTGCACTACAATCGGGTCACTGGGCATTTTGGGGTCGAGAAAATAGTGCCATTACTGCAGAAGTACTTCTATTGGCTGAACCTTCGACAGGACATCGGAAAGTACATCCAATCCTGCACTACTTGCGCCATTGCCAAACCATCCATCAAGAAGTAAGGCCTCTATACTCCGTTGCCTATTCCTAGTCAACCTTGGGAATCCATCTCCATGGATTACATGTCGGACCTTCCTTCCACTAAGCACGACAATGATTGTGTGTTCGTGGTCGTCAACAGATTCTCAAAGATGGCCATAATGGCAGCCTGCAAAAAGAATATCACAGTAGAAGCCACTGCTAAACTCTTCTTTGAACGAGTGTGTGTACACTTTGGGATCCCACAGTCAATCATATCAAATTGGCATAGCAGGTTCCTTAGTACATTCTGGTCCAACCTATGGTCAATGCTAGACACAAAGCTCACAAAGTCCACAGCTTTCCATCCCCAAACGGATGGCCAGACAGAGGTTCTCAACAGGATTATCATCCACATTTTGCGCATGTACAACTCAAAGCATCCACGCATATGGGATGAGAGCCTCCCCTATGTACAACATAGCTATATCCGGGCCCTCCATAGCTCAATCGACCACAGCCCCTTTCAGGTGGGATTGGGATTCCAGCCATTATGTCCCATTGACGTAGCCATGCCATTTGCAGCTACTCAGACTGATTCAGCTCATGTCCTGTCAGAAGTTTCCAAGGCTAAAAGCTTCATTGAGCGCATTCAGCACATTCACCAACAAGTTCATGACATATTGGATAGAGCCAATGCTAAGTACAAGCAACGACGTGATCAGCATCGGGTGCAACACAACTTCCAGGTGGGCGACAAAGTGTGGCTACATTTGCAAAAGGAATGCCTCGCTGGACCCCACCGCAATCTTTGCCCGCTCCGATATGGGCCATACACCATCACCAAGGCTGTCGGGGACAATTCGTTCGAGCTCAGTATTCCACCTTTCCTTGGTCTGCACCCAGTGTTCAATGTGGACCGCCTTCGACCCTACTTTCCACCTCTACTGGACACATCAGACGTGGCAGAACAACTCAGACCAACAAAGTTAAACCCAGACTGCATGGAACAAGCCATAACTGATCGGATTATGGACAAATAGATCAAGAACACCCACCAACAGAAGATCCAGCTATATCGAGTTGTCAAAGCAGTCCAACACCTTCACCAGGGAAAGTGGCTCACCAAGGACCAAGTTCAGCAGAAGTTTCCTCATCTCATGGAGGGACTGAACGCAATGGGGACCATTGCTTCCTAAGGGGGGAGGAATGATCTAGGAGGATATTGGTGGCCATACGCCTATTCTGCTTGGACCCCCACCATTGTTTCTTCAGTTTTTCAGTTTCCTTAATTGTAGCACAATGTACTATTTTTGGCAGTTTTCGGGTCCTAAACTTTCGGAGCCGTTTTGAGGCCCTAAACGACGTTTTTTCAACATCTGATGTTCGAGCAAATATGAGTTCATTCTAGTCTCAAATTTATCATTTATTAGATATAATCCTTGAATAGATATTTCTAACGATGTATCATGTGCGTCAAATGGAGGTAGTTTTCCAAACTTACGACCCCGAGAAATTGATGTACCAAGTTACCCAACGCGGCCCATATTTTGGCGTTTCACCTCCTAGGGTTAGAATTTCGGATGTGTAGGGATTCCCTTGTTTCTCAATAATATATAGGCCTTCGAGCCTCATTGTAACATAGAGTTCAGACGCATGTAGCCGCCACATCTCTTCTCATAGATAAGCTACCAGCACTCTAGCTAGTTTATTTCCATCCTGTATGTAAACAAGTATTAGTTCTTTGAGCAATGAAATGAAGTATTATTTCTGCTGCATATTTGTTTTTATGGGTATTTGTGTATTCTGTTGCGTTCCTGCATAAATACAGATCAGTGGTATCAGAGCAATCTGCTCTTTCTCAATCCTTCTTTGCATGTCCCCAATGAGGGAGGGATATAAGGAGTTAGGGCTCGATCTTGTTGAACCTTTGCAAGATCAGCCTCGCAAACCCCAACGGCCTCCCATGGGGGATGAAAAGAAAGACGAGGACGCAGAAGATCCTATCAAAATGTTGCTCGAGGAAGCCCTTGAAAAAAAACATTACACGATGATGGATAACTTCGCCCAGATCCTTCAACGACTTCCCACTGGCGGCGCATCTATATCTAGTAGTCACTCTGGAGGTACAACCCCTTTTAAGGTACAAGTAAAATTTATACATTCCCATATTTGATGGCTGAATAGATGCAGATGCCGTAGATATATTGTTGAATCTATTAGAAGTATATTTCTCGGTTCATGACTTTTACGACCGGGAAAATATTAATTTATCACTACTCAAAGCCGCCCCCCATGTCAAGGACTGGTGGGAAACCTACTGTGTGAGAAAGGATGAGGAGGAACCCTCTCTGTTCTCAGTTGTACCCACTTGGAATTCTTTCTGAGACGCCATAAAGGAACAATATTATCCCGTGGGGAGCTATGAGGACAAGTACATACAATGGACTACGCTGTGGCAACAAGGAGATCAAGATGTGCATGAGCTGATGAATATGTTCCATACCGTGCGCACCAAGTTGGGTATCAAAGATTCAGAGAAACATTTGGTACTGAAGTACCGCAGTTGTCTTCACAGATACATTCAGGAGTAAATGGAGTTCCTCGACATCTCCTCGCCTGGTATGACATACCGGTATGCTACCAAAATTGAGCAAAAATTCAAACAGAGGAAGCGAGACTTTGGGTCTGCGAATCAGAAGCAAGTGAAAGGTGCCCCCAAACTGCAGAACCAAGGAAAAAGCCAAGGCATGGCGACTCAAGCCAACTTGCCAAAGCCACAAGCAAAGAGAAACACTGCGAAGCCAAAGAAGGAAGCGGGAAAGTGGTGTGAGTTCCATAAGATCTCCACTCACAACACAAGTGAGTGTCGGGCCAAGCAGTCATTGGTTGCTGAGATAAAGGCTTTTGAATCAGATGCATACTTTGACATTGAATCAGAACCCGAGAAGGGGAATTACAGAGGGAAGAAGATTATTGATGCAGATCCCAACGCAACCGTTGCCACCACGAAGATCCAAAAGGAAGAACAAGAATATTCAGAGGAGGAGGAGCGTCTCTTCCACTCCCAGATGTGGGTAAAGGGTTCCCTGCTACAGTTTATTGTTGACAGTGGGAGCCAAAAGAACCTCATTTCAGCATAGGTCGAAAAGCGGTTGGGTTTACCGACCACAGCACACCCCCAGCTGTACACCATCGGGTGGCTTCACCAAGGACAGTATCTCCGCATCAGCTAGCAGTGTCGCCTTCCCTACAACATCAAGCCCTTCACCGATGAGGTATTATGTGACATTGCTCCTCTTGATGTTTTGTATGTATTATTAGGCCAACCATACTTATGGAAGCAACATGCTGTGTATGAGTCCCGGCCACATGCTGTTATTATTACGTTGGGAAATATTTGTATAGGATACCAGAGGTACCACCGCCTGCCACTATCTCTTTGGTTACTGCAAAACAATGCAGTAAGCTCATTTCCAAAACCGGGAAATTTATTTTCTTGATGATTTTCCCTCAGGGCAAGAAGAAGATCATCGCCACAACCTCCAAACACAGCTCCTCCTCCCAACAATAACAAATGGACAAGGTCATGTCGGAGTACCAGGACATGTTCACCTCACCCATAGAGGTGCCTTTGCACTGTCATATCAAGCACCCCATCGATCTGACCCCGGGTGCACTACTTCCTAATGGACCAATATATCGACGCTGTGTTATGGAGAACAATTAAATCAAGAGGCAGATTCAAAACTTGCTGCAGAAGGGTCACATCCATCCAAGTTCATCGCCCTGTGGGAGCCTGATTGTGTTGGTACAGAAGAAGGATGGGACTTGGAGACTCTGTATGGACTATCCGACGCTGAAAAAGATCACTTTCCAGAATACGTGCCCAATCCCCCAGATTGATGACCTCCTGGACCAACTTAAAGGGGCAAAATATTTCAGCAAGATCGACTTAAGGTTCGGGTATCACCAGGTATCGATCGAACCGACCGAGGTGTGGAAGGATTCCTTCAAAGCCAAGGAGGGCCTTTTCGAATGGTTGGTCATGCCTTTCAAGCTGACGACTGCTCCCGCAACCTTCATGAGACTGATGGACGACATATTGTAGCCATTCACCAACTCATTTGTAGTGTACTTGGATGACATCCTGATCTTCAGCCAGACTTGGAAAGAGCACCTCCACCACATCCGACAGGTCCACCAAACACTGTGGAAGCACAAGTTGTGTGCCAATTTGGACAAGTGCACTTTTGGCATGACCCAGGTTCAGTATTTGGGATATATTATTGGTGAGTGTGGGGTGCATGTGGATCCAACCAAGATCCAAGTCATTCGGGATTGGTCAGCCCCAACCATTCTAACAGAGCTTCGTAGCTTTCTGGGTCTTACTAATTTATACCACAGGTTCATGTTGGGATTCTCTCATATCTCTTGGACCTTGAGTCAAGTCACCAAGGGAGGAGCGAAAGAAAAATTCTTCTCCTCGGAAACTCAACAGAAGGTGTTTGTAGAGATAAAACATCGCCTCTGTTGTGCCTTAGTGCTCACATTACTAGACTTGCAACAACCATTTGAGATCGAGACAGATGCCTCTGACTATGCTATTGGGGAAGTACTTACTCTACAAGGGAATCCAGTGACATATCACAGTGAGAAACTGTCCGACACAGTCCGCAAATATCCCACTTATGACAAAGAGATGTATTCCATTGTACAGGCTTGCCGACAATGGAAGCATTACATTTTGGGGAAGGAAACGATCATCCACACAGACCACCGACCCCTACAGTTCATACAGACATAAGGGAAGTTACAGAATGATCGCCATCAGAAGTGGTCCAAATATCTACACAGTTTCATTTGAACATCAAGTACAAGAAGGGCAGCACCAATAATGTTGCATACTACCTCAGCCGACCACCGATCGTATTGATAACCAATGTGCTCAACTCTTGTGCACATGAGACTTCTAATTGGCCGCTTCTCTACAAGAGTGATCTAGAATTCAACCGCACATATAAGAGGCTCTTCGAGGGAAACCAAGTTCCAAATTTTCATCTCCAGGATGCACTACTATGTAACATGGGACACCTTTGTGTTCCTTCAAGCGAGCTTGCCAAGATGATTTGGGAAGCGCACTACAATCGGGTCGTTGGGCATTTCACGGTAGAGAAAATAGTGGCATTATTGCATAAGTACTTCTATTGGCCAAACCTTCGACAGGACGTCGGAAAGTACATCTGATCATGCACTGCCTGCGCCATTGCCAAACCATCCATCAAGAAGCAAGGCCTCTATACTCTGCTGCCTACTCCTAGTCGAACTTGGGAATCCATCTCCATGGATTACATGTCGAGCCTTCCTTCCACTAAGCACGGCAACGACTGTGTGTTCGTGGTCGTCCACAAACTCTCAAAGATGGCCATAATGGCGGCCTGCAAGAAGAATATCACAGCAGAAGCCACTGCTAAACTCTTCTTTGATTGAGTGTGGGTACACTTTGGGATCCCACAGTCTATCATCTCAGATCGGCATAGTAAGTTCCTTAGTACATTCTAGTCCATCCTGTGGTCAATGCTAGACACGAAGCTCACAAAGTCCACAGCTTTCCATCCCCAAAATGATTTCCAGACAGAGGTCGTCAATAGGATGATTGTCCACATTTTGCTCATTTACAACTCAAAGAATCCACGCACATGGGATGAGATCCTCCCCTATGTACAAAATATCTATAACCGGGCCCTCCACAGCTAAACCGATCACATCCCCTTTTAGGTGGGATTGGGATTCCAGCCAATATGCCCCATTGACGTAGCCATGCCATTTGCAGCTACTCAGGCTGATTCGGCTCATGTCCAGTCTGACGTTTCCAAGGTGAACAGCTTCATTGAGTGCATTCAGCACATTCGCCAATAGGTTCATGACATATTGGACAGATCCAATGCTAAGTACAAGCAGCGACATGATCAGCATCGGGTGCAACACAACGTCTAGGTGGACTACAAAGCCTGGCTACATTTGCGGAAGGAATGCTTCACTGGACCCTACCGCAAGCTTCACCCGCATCGATATGGGCCATACACCATCAACAAGGATGTCGAGGACAATGCCTTCGAGCTCATTATTCCACCATTCCTTGCTCTACACCCAGTGTTCAATGTGGACTGCCTTCGACCCTAATTTCCACCTCTATTGGACACATCAGACGTGCCAGAACAACTCACACCATCAGAGTTAAACCCAGACTGCATGGATCAAGCCACAACTGATCGGATTATGGACACACAGATCAAGAACACCCACCAGCAGAAGATCCAGCTATATCGAGTTGTCAAAGCAGGCCAACTCCTTCACCAGGGAAAGTGGTTCACCAAGGACCAAGTTCAACAGAAATTTCCTCATCTCATGGAGGGACTCAACGCAATGGGGACCATGGCTTCCTAAAGGGGGAGGAATGATCCAGGAGGATATTGGTGGCCACCTGCTTATTCCACTTGGACCCCCACCATTTTTTCTTCAATTTTTCAGTTTCCTTAATTGTAGCACAATTTACTATTTTTGGTAGTTTTTGTGCCCTAAACTTTCAGAGCCGTTTTGGGATCCTAAACGACGTTTTTTCAGCATCTGATGGTCGAGAAAGTATGAGTTCGTTCTAGCCTCGGTGCTCATCATGCATGTATGTGTTCCTTGAATATATCTTTATAACGATGTATCATGTGTGTCAAATAGAGTTAGTATGCCAAAGTTACGGCCCCAGGAAATTGATGTACCAAGTCACCCAACAAAGCCCATATTCTAGCGTTTCACCTCCTAGGGTTAGGTTTTCGGATGTGTAGGGTTTCCCTTGTTTCTCAATAATATATAGGCATTCAAGCCTCATTGTAACACATATTTCAGAGGCATGTAGCCTCCACATCTCTTCTCATAGATAAGCTACCAGCACTCTAGCTATTTTTTTCCATCCTATATGTAAACAAGTTTCAGTTCTTTGAGCAATGAAATGAAGTGTTGTTTCCGCTACATATTTTTTTTATGGGTATTTGTTTATTCTGTTGCGTTCCTGCATAAATCTGGATCAATGGTATCATAGCAATTTGCTCTTTCTCAATCCTTCTTTGCATGTCCCCAATGAGGGCAGTATATAAGGAGTTAGGGCTCGATCTGGTTGAACCCTTGCAAGATCAGCCTCGCAAACCCCGATGGCTGCCCATGGGGGATGGAAAGAAAGACAAGGGCATAGAAGATCCTATCAAAATGTTTCTTGAGTAGGCCCTTGAAAAACAAATGAACGCGATCATGGATAACTTTGCCCAGATCCTTCAATGACTTCCCACTAGCGGCGCATCTGCATCTAGCAGCCACTTTGGAGGCGCAACCCCTTTTAAGGTACAAGTAAACTTTGACATTCCCATATTTGATGGTCGAATAGATGCAGACGCCGTAGAGAAATGGTTGAATCTATTAGAAGGATATTTCTCAGTTCATGACTTTTCCGACCGGGAAAAGATTACTTTTTCACTACTCAAAGTCGCCCCCCATGTCAAGGACTGGTGGGAAACCTACTGTGCGAGAAAGGACAAGGAGGAACTCTCTCTGTTCTTGGTCATACCCACTTGGAATTCTTTCTGAGACACCATAAAGGAACAATATTATCCCGTGGGGAGCTATGAGGACAAGTACATACAATGGACTACGCTGCGGCAGCAAAGAGATCAAGATGTGCATGAGTTGACGAATCTATTCCATACCCTGCGCACCAGGTTGGGTATCAAAGATTCAGAGAAACATTTGGTGCTGAAGTACCGTAGTTTTCTGCACAGATACATTCAGGAGGAAATGGAGTTCCTCAACATCTCATCGCTTGGTACAGCATACCGGTATGCTACCAAAATTGAGCAAAAATTAAAACAGAAGAAGCAAGACTTTGGGTCTGGGAATCAGAAGCAAGCAAAAGGTGCCCCCAAACCGCAAAACCAAGAACAAAGCCAAGGCATGGAGACTCAAGACAACTTGCCAAAGCCACAAGCAAAGAGAAACACTACGAAGCGAAAGAAGGAAGCAGGAAAGTGGTGTGAGTTCCATAAGAGCCCCACTCACAACACAAGTGAATGTCAGGCCAAGCAGTCACTGGTGGTCGAGATAAAGGCTTCTGAATTAGATGCATACTCTAACACTGAATCAGAACCCGAGAAGGGGAATTATAGATGGAAGAATATTATCGATGCAGAGCCTAACACCACCGTTGCCACCACGAAGATCCAAAATCAAGAACCAGAAGATTCAGAGGAGGAGAGTCTCTTCCACTTCCATATGTGGGTAAAGGGTTCCCCGCTACAGTTTATTGTCGACAGTGGGAGCCAAAAGAACATCATTTCAGCAGAGGACGTGAAGCGGTTGGACTTGCCGACCACAGCACACCCCCAGCTGTACACCATCGGGTGGCTTCACCAAGGACAGGATCTCTGCATCATCCAACAGTGCCGCCTTCCCTACAACATCAAGCCCTTCACCGATGAGGTATTATGTGACAATGCTGCTCTTGATGTTTGTGATGTATTATTAGGCCAACCATACTTATGGAAGCGACATGCTATGTATGATTCCCGGCCACCCGTTGTTATTATTACGTTGGGAAATAAGTTGTATAGGATACCAGAGGTACCACCTCCTGCAACTATCTCTTTGGTTACTACAAAACAATGCAATAAGCTCATTTCCAAAAGCGGGAAATTTGTTTTCTTGATGATCCGCCCTCAGGGAAAGAAGAAGATCATGGCCACAACCTCCAAACAAGGCTCCTCCGCTCGATAACAACAAATGGAAAAGGTCGTGGCGGAGTACCAGGACATGTTCACCTCACCCACAGGGGTGCCTCTACACTGTTAGGTCAAGCACCCCGACGATCTGACCCCAGGTGCACCACTGCCCAATGGACCGATGTATCAACTCTCTGTTCTAGAGAATGATGAAATAAAGAGGCAGATTCAGGAGGTGCTGCAGAAGGGTCACATCTGACCAAGTTCATCTCCCTATGGTAGCCCAATCGTGTTGGCACGGAAGAAGGATGGGACTTGGAGACTTTGTATTGACTATCGGGCGGTGAACAAGATCACTGTCCGGAATAGGTACCCGATCCCGCGAATTGATGACCTGCTGTACCAACTTAAAGGGGCGAAATATTTCAGCAAGATCGACTTAAAGTCCAGGTAATCCCAGGTACCGATCGAACCAACCGATGTGTGGAAGACTACCTTCAAAGCCAAGGAGGGCCTTTTCGAATGGTTGGTCATGCCTTTCGAGCTAATGAATGCTCCCGCAACCTTCATGAGGCTCATGGACGACATCTTGCGGCCATTCACCAACTCATTTGTAGTAGTGTACTTGGATGACATCCTGATCTTCAGCCAGACTTTTGAAGAGCACCTCCACGACATCCGACAGGTCCTACAAACACTGCGGAAGCACAAGTTGTGTGCCAATTTGGACAAGTGCACTTTTAGCATGACCCAGGTTCACTATTTGGTATATATTATTGATGAGTGTGGGGTGCATGTGGATCCAACCAAGATCCAAGTCATTCGGGATTGGCCAACCCCAACCACTCTAACAGAGCTTCGTAGCTTTCTGGGTCTTGCTAATTTCTATTGTAGGTTCGTGTTGGGATTCTCTCATATCGCTTGGCCCTTGAGTCAAGTCACCAAGGGAGGATCGAAAGAAAAATTATTCTTGTCGAAAACTCAACAGAAGTTGTTCAAAGAGTTGAAACATCGCATCTATTGTGCCCCAGTTCTCACATTACCAGACTTGCAACACCCATTTGAGATTGAGACAGATGCCTCTGACTATGCTATTGGGGCAGTCCTTACTCAACAGGGGCATCTAGTGGCATATCAGTGAGACATTGTCTGACACAGTCCGCAAATATCCCACTTATGACAAAGAGATGTATTCCATTGTACAGGCTTTCTGACAATGGAAGCATTTCATTTTGGGGAAGGAAATGATCATCCACACAGACCACCGACCCCTGCAATTCATACAAACACAAGGGAAGTTACAGAATGATCGCCATCAGAAGTGGTCCACATATCTACAATAGTTTCATTTGAACATCAAGTACAAGAAGGGCAGCACCAATAAAGTCGCAGACTGCCTCATCTGACCACTGATCGTAGCGATAACCATTGTGCTCAACTCTTGTGGGCACGAGACTTCTGATTGGCCGCTTCTCTACAAGAGCGATCAAGAATTCAGCCACTCGTCCAAGAGGCTCTTCGAGGGAAACCAAGTTCCAAATTTTCACCTCCACGATGCACTACTATGTCACATGGGACACCTTTGTGTTCCTTCAAGCGAGCGTGCCAAGATGATTTTGGAAGCGCACTACAGTCGGGTCACTGGGCATTTCGGGGTCGAGAAAATAGGGGCATTACTACAGAAGTACTTATATTCCCCGAACCTTCGACAGGACATCGGAAAGTACATCCAATCCTGCATTGCCTGCACGATTGCCAAACCATCCATCAAGAAGCAAGCCCTCTATACTCCATTTCCTACTCCTAGTTGACCTTGGGAATCCATCTCCATGGATTACATGTTGGGACTTCCTTCCACTAAGCACGGAAATGACTCTGTGTTCGTGGTCGTCGACAAATTCTCAAAGATAGCCTTAATGGCGATCTGCAAGAAGAATATCACAATAGAAGCCACTGCTAAACTCTTCTTTGAATGAGTGTGGGTACACTTTGGGATCCCACAGTCTATCATCTCAGATCGGGATAGCAGGTTCCTTAGTACATTCTGGTCCAGCCTATGGTCAATGCTAGACACGAAGCTCACAAAGTCCACATCTTTCCATCCCCAAATTGATGGCCAAACAGAGGTCGTCAACAGGATGATCACCCAAATTTTGCGCATGTACAACTCAAAGCATCCACACACATGGGATGAGAGCCTCCTCTATGCACAACATAGCTATAACCATGCCCTCCACAACTCAATCGACCACAGCCCCTTTCATGTGGGCTTGGGATTCCAGCCACTATGTCCCAGTGACGTAGCCATGCCATTTGCAGCTACTCAGACTGATTCGGCTCATGTCCTGTCAGAAGTTTCCAAGGCGAACAAATTCATTGAGCGCATTCAGCAAATATTCCAACAGGTTCATGACATATTGGACAGAGCCAATGCTAAGTACAAGCAGGGACATGATCAACATCGGGTGCAACACAACTTCCAGGTGGGCGAGAAAGTGTGGCTACATTTACAGAAGGAACGCCTCGCTAGACCCCACCGCAGGCTTTGCCCGCTCCGATATGGGCCATACACCATCACCAAGGTTGTCGGGGACAATGCCTTTGAGCTCAGTATTCCACCATTCCCTTGTCTGCACCTAGTGTTCAATGTGGACCGCCTTCGACCCTACTTTCCACCTCTACTGGACACATCATACGTGGCAGAACAACTCACACCAACAGAGTTAAACCCAGACTGCATGGAATAAGCCACAATTGATCGGATTATGGAAACACAGATCAAGAACACTCGCCAGCAGAAGATCCGGCTATATCGAGTTGTCAAAGTAGGCCAACTCCTTCACAAGGGAAAGTGGCTCACTAGGGACCAAGTTCAGCAGAAGTTTCCTCATCTCATGGAGGGACTAAATGCAATGGGGGCCATTGCTTCCTAATGGCGGAGGAATGATCCAGGAGGATATTGGTGGCCACCCGCCTATTCCACTTGGACCCCCGCCATTGTTTCTTCAGTTTTTCACTTTCCTTAATTGTAGCACAATTTACTATTTTTGGTAGTTTTCGGGTCCTAAACTTCCGGAGCCGTTTTGAGGCCCTAAACGACGTTTTTTCAGGATCTGATGGTTGGGAAGATATGAGTCTGTTTTGAACTCAATAAAAATCATTTATGGATGTAGTCCTTGAGTAGATATTTCTAACGATGTATCGTGTGCGTCAAATGGAGGTAGTATGCCAAAGTTACAACCCCAGGAAATTGATGTACGAAGTTACCCAACGGGGCCCATATTCTGGCGTTTCACCTCCTAGGGTTAGGTTTTCGGATGTGTAGGGTTTCCCTTGTTTCTCAATAATATATAGGCCTTCGAGCCTCATTGTAACACAGAGTTCAGAGTCATGTAGCCACCACATCTCTTCTAAGAGATAAGCTACCAGCACTCTAGCCAGTTTATTTCCATCCTGTATGTAAACAAGTTTCAGTTCTTTGAGCAATTAAAATGAAGTGTTATTTCTGCTGCATATTTGTTTTTATGAGTATTTGTGTATTTTGTTGCGTGCCTGCATAAATCCGGATCAAAATCGTAAATTTGTTATTAATGGACAATAATCATTGAGCACTGAAATTTGTAGTACCTAGATCATTGAGTTAAATGAGTTTTTCTTTTTCTATGAAAGATCAATGCAACTTGCAATGGAAAGGAATAGAAATAAATACTAATTTAATATATTTTTCTATTTATTAAATGAAAGTATGGTTGGAATTTGGAAATTCTAATAAGGAAAATATAGTTTTATATAAGATCAAATATATGTCATATTAATAATACTAGTAATATGATACTAGTAAAATAATCACCTTTTATCAATTTTGTTATTCTTAAAAAATAGTAAATATAATGATGATTAGAAATTTTATTACCCTTCAAAAATACATTTAAAATGCCTCATGAGAGTCATTTTGCCCGTCAAATTTGGGATTGGGGAATAAGACCACATTTACTTTGTTAAAACAAAGGCTATTGTCAATTGGATGACACCCAAGATTGTAATTAAAGTACAATTTTTTTGGTATTATAAAGAAATTTAGAGATTTATACTAAAAGAATTCCATTAGTTGGTTAGTTAGTTGGAAGAAATATTTTCTTTTCAAGTACAAACATTTTTGGTATTATAAATAATTTTAGAGATTTATATTAAAAGAATTTCATTAGTTGGTTAGTTAGTTGGAAGAAATATCTGTTTTTATACATTTAAAGTTTAGTAGGTAGGAAATTTGTTTTCTTGATGATCCGCCCTCAGGGAAAGAAGAAGATCATGGCCACAACCTCCAAACAAGGCTCCTCCGCTCGATAACAACAAATGGACAAGGTCGTGGCGGAGTACCAGGACATGTTCACCTCACCCACAGGGGTGCCTCTACACTGTCAGGTCAAGCACCCCGTCGATCTGACCCTAGGTGCACCACTGCCCAATGGACCGATGTATCAACGCTCTGTTCTAGAAAACGATGAAATAAAGAGGCAGATTCAGGAGGTGCTACAGAAGGGTCACATCCGACCAAGTTCATCGCCCTATGGTAGCCCAATCGTGTTGGCACAGAAGAAGGATGGGACTTGGAGACTCTGTATTGACTATCGGGCGCTGAACAAGATCACTGTCCGGAATAGGTACCTGATCCCACGAATTGATGACCTCCTGGACCAACTTAAAGGGGCAAAATATTTCAGCAAGATCGACTTAAAGTCCAGGTAATCCTAGGTACCGATCGAACCAACCGATGTGTGGAAGACTACCTTCAAAGCCAAGGAGGGCCTTTTCGAATGGCTGGTCATGCCTTTTGAGCTAACAAATGCTCCCACAACCTTCATGAGGCTGATGGATGACATCTTGCGGCCATTCACCAGCTCATTTGTAGTAGTGTACTTGGATGACATCCTGATCTTCAGCCAGATTTGGGAAGAGCACCTCCACCACATCCGACAGGTCCTCCAAACACTGCGGAAGCACAAGTTGTGTGCCAATTTGGACAAGTGAACTTTTGGCATGAACCAGGTTCACTATTTGGTATATATTATCGATGAGTGTGGGGTGCATGTGGATCCAACCAAGATCCAAGTCATTCGGGATTGGCCAGCCCCAACCACTCTAACAGAGCTTCGCAGCTTTCTGGGTCTTGCTAATTTCTATTGTAGGTTCGTGTTGGGATTCTCTCATATCAATTGGCCCTTGAGTCAAGTCACCAAGGGAGGATCGAAAGCAAAATTCTTCTTGTCGAAAACTCAACAGAAGGTGTTCATAGAGCTAAAACATCGCATCTATTGTGCCCTAGTGCTCACATTACCAGACTTGCAACACCCATTTGAGATTGAGACAGATGCCTCTGACTATGCTATTGGGGCAGTCCTTACTCAACAAGGGAATCCAGTGGCATATCAGTGAGACATTGTCCGACACAGTCCGCAAATATCCCACTTATGACAAAGAGATGTATTCCATTGTACAGGCTTGCCGACAATGGAAGCATTTCATTTTGGGGAAGGAAACGATCATCCACACAGACCACCGACCCCTGTAGTTCATACAGACACAAGGGAAGTTACAGAACGATTGCCATCAGAAGTGGTCCACATATCTACAATAGTTTCATTTGAACATCAAGTACAAGAAGGGCAGCACCAATAATGTTGCAGACTTCCTCAGTTGACCACTGATCGTAGCGATAACTATTGTGCTCAACTCTTGTGGGCACGAGACTTCTGATTGGCCGCTTCTCTACAAGAGTGATCAAGAATTCAGCCACTCATCCAAGAGGCTCTTGGAGGGAAACCAAGTTCCAAATTTTCACCTCCACGATGCACTACTATGTCACATGGGGCACCTTTGTGTTCCTTCAAGCAAGCGTGCCAAGATGATTTTGGAAGCGCACTACAGTCGAGTCACTGGGCATTTCGGGGTCGAGAAAATAGGGGCATTACTGCAGAAGTACTTCTATTCCCCGAACCTTCGACAGGACGTCGGAAAGTACATCCAATCCTGCACTACCTATGCGATTGCCAAACCATCCATCAAGAAGCAAGCCCTCTATACTCCATTTCCTACTCCTAGTTGACCTTGGGAATCCATCTCGATGGATTACATGTCGGGCCTTCCTTCCACTAAGCATGGCAATGACTGTGTGTTCGTGGTCGTCGACAGATTCTCAAAGATGGCCTTGATGGCGGCCTGCAAGAAGAATATCACAGTAGAAGCCACTGCTAAACTCTTCTTTGAACGAGTGTGGGTACACTTTGGGATCCCACAGTCTATCATCTCAGATCAGGACAACAGGTTCCTTAGTACATTCTAGTCCATCCTATGGTCAATGCTAGACACGAAGCTCACAAAGTCCACATCTTTCCATCCCCAAACTGATGGCCAAATAGAGGTCGTCAACAGGATGATCACCCAAATTTTGCGCATGTACAACTCAAAGCATCCACACACATGGGATGAGAGACTCCTCTATGCACAACATAGCTGTTACCAAGCCCTCCACAACTCAATCGACCACAACCCCTTTCAGGTGGGCTTGGGATTCCAGCCACTATGTCCCATTGACGTAGCCATGCCATTTGCAGCTACTCAGACTGATTCGGCTCATCTCCTGTCAGAAGTTTCCAAGGCGAACCGCTTCATTGAGTGCATTCAACACATTCGCCAACAAGTTCATGACATATTGGACAGAGCCAATGCTAGGTACAAGCAGTGACATGATCAGCATCGGGTGCAACACAACTTCGAGGTGGGCGAGAAAGTGTGGCTACATTTACAGAAGGAACGCCTCGCTGGACCCCACCGCAAGCTTTTCTCGCTCCGATATGGGCCATACACCATCACCAAGGCTGTTGGGGACAATGCCTTTGAGCTCAGTATTCCACCATTCCCTTGTCTGCACCCAGTGTTCAATGTGGACCGCCTTCGACCCTACTTTCCACCTCTACTGGACACATCATACGTGGCAGAACAACTCACACCAACAGAGTTAACTCTAGACTGCATGGAACAAGCCACAATTGATCGGATTATGGACACACAGATCAAGAACACTCGCCAGCAGAAGATCCATCTATATCGAGTTGTCAAAGTAGGCCAACTCCTTCACAAGGGAAAGTGGCTCACTAGGGACCAAGTTCAGCAGAAGTTTCCTCATCTCATGGAGGGACTAAATGCAATGGGGACCATTGCTTCCTAATGGGGGAGGAATGATCCAGGAGGATATTGGTGGCCACCCGCCTATTCCACTTGGACCCCCAACATTGTTTCTTCAGTTTTTCACTTTCCTTAATTGTAGCACAATTTACTATTTTTGGTAGTTTTCGGGTCCTAAACTTCCGGAGCCGTTTTGAGGCCCTAAACGACGTTTTTTCAGGATTTGATGGTTGGGAAGATATGAGTCTATTCTAGATTCAATAATAATCATTTAAGGATGTAGTCCTTGAGTAGATATTTCTAACGATGTATCGTGTGCGTCAAATGGAGGTAGTATGCCAAAGTTACGACCCTGGGAAATTGATGTACGAAGTTACCCAACGGGGCCCATATTCTGGCGATTCACCTCCTAGGGTTAGGTTTTCGGATGTGTAGGGTTTCCCTTGTTTCTCAATAATATATAGGCCTTCGAGTGTCATTGTAACACAGAGTTTAGAGGCATGTAGCCGCCACATCTCTTCTAAGAGATAAGCTACCAGCACTCTAGCTAGTTTATTTCCATCCTGTATGTAAACAAGTTTCAGTTCTTTGAGCAATTAAAATGAAGTGTTATTTCCGCTGCATATTTGTTTTTATGGGTATTTGTGTATTCTGTTGCGTTTCTGCATAAATTCGGATCAAAATCGTAAATTTGTAATTAATGGACAATAATCATTGAGCACTGAAATTTGTAGTACCTAGATCATTGAGTTAAATGAGTTTTTCTTTTTCTATGAAAGATCAATGCAACTTGCAATGGAAAGGAATAGAAATAAATACTAATTTAATATATTTTTCTATTTATTAAATGAAAGTATGGTTGGAATTTGGAAATTCTAATAAGGAAAATATAGTTTTATATAAGATCAAATATATGTCATATTAATAATACTAGTAATATGATACTAGTAAAATAATCACCTTTTATCAATTTTGTTATTCTTAAAAAATAGTAAATATAATGACGTTTAGAAATTTTATTACCCTTCAAAAATACATTTAAAATGCCTCATGAGAGTCATTTTGCCCGTCAAATTTGGGATTGGGGAATAAGACCACATTTACTTTGTTAAAACAAAGGCTATTGTCAATTGGATGACACCAAAGAATGTAATTAAAGTACAATTTTTTTGGTATTATAAAGAAATTTAGAGATTTATATTAAAAGAATTCCATTAGTTGGTTAGTTATTTGGAAGAAATATTTTCTTTTCAAGTACAAACTTTCTTGGTATTATAAAGAATTTTAGAGATTTATATTAAAAGAATTTGATTAGTTGGTTAGTTAGTTGGAAGAAATATCTATTTTTATACGTTTAAAGTTTAAGCATGTAATAAGATTGTCCAATTTGATTTTTTTTTCAAAATTAAATATGATTCTTTCAAGTTATGCTATATGCTTTTTTTTAAGATATGCCATAATAGTAGTATTTTTTAACATGGTAGATTAATTATTTTTGAATTATTAATGATTTAAACTATGTTAACATAATTAAGTAAGTGATATATTATTACTCATTAAATAACATAGGTGATATGTTGACATTATAAAACTGTGTAATGTTTACAAACTCGTCCATGTGGTAATAAATTTAATATTTAAAATGAATGTCATAACTTTGATAACTTTGCAAGTACGTTCTCCACATGGAGCCTTAGGGACACATGGTATTGTGATGAGTAGTTGGAAATGGGTATGCAGAACGGTGGAAAACAAATGACAAGGGAATTGTATGGATGAATAGAGAGGTGAAGGAGGGGAGATATGAGTTATCATAACTCAATCATGTTGCAGCATCCTTCTCTATGATAGAATATCCAACGAAGTTTACAACCGACCACGCATATTCAGTTGGCCCTCTATCATACATCGGTCTGGCACTTACAAGGACCGGCCAGAGCAACAAAAGCATTGGATTTTTATCCTTCGGTCGATGACGTATTTACCAAGCTCAGTAGACAATCAAACAAAAGAATACCAATACCTCCACATGCACAAAAAGTCGGCCTGACAATAGTCGAACCCTTGACGGATGTCGAGAAGGAAGAAGACTACGAAGTTCGACTTCACTTAAACACATTTACCCTCCAGGATGAGTAGATTGTTGAGATGAATCCTAGGGATTGCGATGACGACACATCAGGAGCCACTAGTAGCAGCATAACGGTCGGAAGAAAGCACCCAGTCGGGCAGCCCACGTCCAGAATATGCCTTTACTAAAGAAAATATCAGTGAACTGGCCAACGAGATATTCCAAGCCCAACAGAAAAAGAAAATTAACGCACAAGGAAAAGGGAAGTGTAAGCTTATCCTTCAACAGCCGACGGAAGAAGAGAACACAAAAATCTATGACTGCGCCACACAGATCCTTGAGGGTGCTGCTAAAAACAAAGTATCGGTCGAAGAGCAGTTTAAGAAATTTTTGGAAGATGAAAATCTTCAGTATTCGACACCACCCCCACAAAATAAAAGAAAGCATGTGGTCGAGTCCCATGTCTACCTCACACATAGTCCACCTCCGCCATCCCTAACCATTTTCATGGAAGAAGGAATTCTTCTGATCCCTCTAGCTCCCATCGCCCCTCCACCCCAACCATCCATCCCCAAGTTTGTACAACAATTTCCCCATCCATTGAGAGCCAAGATCCAGTTAGATAATGACTTGAATGATTTTATTAGTTAGCTTCACTCACTCTTCCCTCATTGGCGGATGTTAATTACCAAGAAACTTGTCGTTGCCGAACAAAGTCACCCAACTAATTCAGCCCCACTCGACACCCCCGTACCCGACCAACTAGCTCACCCAGAACCCCAAATTGTCGGATATACCCAAACCCGACTAGAAAAAAATCCTAATTCGACAAGCAATATCTTCGCATGTGCAACTTCATCTTTCACACCCTTACCAGTTGAACCAATTGTGGAACAACCTACCCCAGCCCACAGTTGATTCCCCATAAATTTTTGACTCGGTCGACAAGACGGTCGAAACACTTTCTCTTGAAGTCTCTTTTCCCCAAGGCACTCCTGTTCCATCAGGCAGCCCCGAATCCCCTCCTTTACAACTAGCATAAGAAGTCCCATCTTCACCGTCAACCATTTCACCATCGTCCCCAGTCGACCCCAGTCTTCCATCCCCCACCCCTGCCAACGGTACTAGTACAACTCTAGTAGTACATTTCGAACAAGAAAGAGCAGCACCACAAGAAAAAGCCGACCAGGAAGTAGTCGCACAAGAACAAGCCGACCAAGAAGCAGCCACATAAGAACAAGCCGACCAGGGAACTGCAGCGCAAGAACAAACTGAATAACAGAACAAGCCACCAACCACCAGACAGTCGCAACCCAGCAGACAGAAGCAGAAAAACAAATAGAAGCTACCACCCAACAGACAGATACATACAAGCAAAAAGGAGCAGATCACCAGCAAGAATTCACCGCCAAGGGAAAAGGGAAAAGTAAGCAGAAACAGAGGAAAGAAAAGAAACGACAAGAAAAAGACAAGCAGAAGCAACAACACTTACAGCATATCCAGCAAGAAACTCGACTATCAGTACACCTGGATTAGTTCGGACCAATTGCCACATGCGATCCTCAGGATGCCAAGGAAGAAGAACTAGACCTCCTGGCAGATGCAGTCCACAGAGAGCAACATAACATAAGACTTGAAGCCCGTGAGCAATTGCAACAACTACATGAAGAACAAGATACAGTTTTGCCTAAGTGTGAGGAGTTGTCTCAGCAAGTCATCCCATTACCTTCGAGTGCCGACACGACAAACCCACTCAACAAGGTGTATACTATACTAGAAAATGTTGTGTCGACGCGAAGAGAACAACTGGCCAAGAACCGACGAGATCAAGCTTCCGAGACTTCCAGTTTAATGACAAATCAATACACAACTTTCACGGAAGCCTACAATCTGTTCGCACAGTCACCCAAAGAAGCCATGACAGTAACAAAAGTTTTACAAAAATGGTATATGCATTATGCTAATGTTTTTGAACAAATGAAAAATGCAAAAGACAAAAGAATTGGTTGACACACTTCACCAAGAGCGACAAACTGCCGACGAAACACTTGCTGCAACCGTCGAAGATCAACTTGCCGTGGAGAACATGAAACTATCAAAGTTGGATAAATAAGAAGAGAAACGGATCAGCCAAGCTCGTATTAGTCTATTGAAAGTCGAGAAGATCCGGCCACACCTCCAACGCCTTCTTTCCACCACTGAAAACAAGATAAATATGGACACGACCTTATCAACCTCCAAGATAAATCTACATTGGAAAAGATGGATACCCTGTCAAGCCTCACCACCCTCTCCATGGACATTCATCACTCCTTGTAAACTTGGGAGGATTTCCAACATCAACTATCAGTTTCTTTCGAGGCCATCGTCGAAGTCTTCATAAGCCAGCAAGCATCTTCCAGCTCAAGTCTCTTGCAGCCATAGCAGCACAATGCACGACTTACAGTTGAAGACATCATCTCCTCATTTCTTCCAGATGAAGAAATATTTTGTGGTGGGGGATATGTTGGCGGAGCCTAAGTCGGCTTGTCGACTAGGTCCTCCACTTGAGTACTTGTAAAACATGTCGACGATTTGAGTCGACCAATACATGTCGAGTCGGTCAGTTGAACCGACAATCCGTTATGTAACTGTCTATCAAAACATATATATAGGATGGTGAGTCGACTCATAAAGCGAAGTCGATGTGTTCATACATGTAAATGTTCTGCATATCTTGCTGAGTAATATAAAGGATTGTGCTTCCTCTCCATCTCTTGTCTCTTTTATTTATATCTATGTTTTTGCTTGCTTATAATATACTATGTATCACTGGTAACAATGTAACCCCCTCGACTACAACAAGGTATATAAAGATTTTTGTTGAATAGCTTCGTAAGGTATCAAATTTCCATAGTAAAGAAGATAAACAATAACACTGAAAAAAAATAGGCTCAATTGAATCAAAGAGCGTATTTAATATTTATTTTTTCATTGAAATTTTAGATGTGAAAGAAATGATGGAAACATTACAACGATGGTAATCTAGAAATGTTGGAAGGAATTCTAGATGAAAGCAATCGCTAAAGCAATTGCAAATTTATTTTAATATTTTAATAAAAAAATTTAACTACTAAGGTTCAACATCGTGTGTCTTGATTATGTTTCTCACAAATAAAGCAAAGCTTATTGAGTATGATTGTCATTGATATCAAAGAAGTTCATTAATGACAAAGGAAAAGTATAGCAATCCGGTGTAAATGGTCGATGCCATATTTAGTTTATGTTTAATTCTGGTTGGCTCTTAAAATTAGTAAAAAATGTCGAAGAAAAAAAGGTGGTCAATCATATAAAGTTAGTCGGTGTCGACCTCTTGTATTATGGTTGATTCCTTGTAAATTAATTCAATAGTCGACCTCTTGTCAATCAGTGCCGACTTCTTGTATTATGGTCGAGTCCTTGTAAATTAAGTCAATAGTCGACCTATTGTCAACCATTGTCAGTCGAGTTGGAGTCAGAGATGTAGTCAAAAAGTTGGAAGGGGAATTAGAGTTGTCAATCTGAACCGGAGTCATGAGTCGGAGTTGCAGTCGAAAATTCCGAGTTGGAATTCGACATCAGAATCGGCAAGTCGGAGTCAAAACGGTGGAGTCAGAAACACTAAATTAAGAGTGTATTTTTGAGGTTCAGAATACAGACATTGGAATTGACCAGCCAAAATCAGAATGACGAAGTCGGAATCGATGGTGAACACTAAATTAAGAGTGTATTTTTGAGGTTCAGAATATAGACATCAGAATCGACCAGTCAGAATCAGAATGACGAAGTTGGAATCGATGGTGAATATCGACATATTGTAAATCAATGAATAAAGAAGTTGGAGTCGACATGTCAGAGTGAGAGTTGCGGAGTTGAAGTGTTTCATAATCGCACTGTTAATTTTGCAGGTTAAAACATAGAGGTAATTTCGAATTAGTTTTATTTGTAAAGGATCACGATGAATATTTGTGATTGTTAGGTGAAGAGGCACAATTGAGGGTATATAAACAAATATTTAATCCTTCAAATAAAGTGTCTCTGTACATTCAAATAGAAATCAAAAGGTGTATAGAAAATAGAGAACACGTAATCATTTAAAGGGTTGTTGGGAGGCGCAAAGACATGCTACACAATCCTGTGGGAAGTCATAGCTTCCTTCCAGTTGTTGTTGGTAAATAAGGTGTTGTTGCATCCTTCAGTTGTAGCTGAAAATATTGGGTGTTGTAGCATCCAGCAAGTTGTTGCTTGCAAATGCTTGTAAATATAATTTTGCAGTAATAGAAAGTGTTCGTGGTTTTCCCAATTGGGGTTCAATGATAAAATTTCGTGTTCAGCTTGTATTGTTGATTTTGTTCTTAAAAGTGATAAAAAATGAAGAAATATCTAAATACTGATTCAAACCCCCTCTCAGTATTACTTCACTTTCCAACAATTGGTATTAGAGCAGGTCTCTTCACTAAAGTCTAACCGCTTGAAGAGAGATCTTTTATCCCTATGGATCAACAAGGGAAAATGTCCTCCAAGGTTCCACTATTCAATGGTGAGGATTATGAGTTCTGGAGTGTTGGGATGAGAAGTCATATAATGTCTATTGGACTAGAAGTTTGGTTATCTATAGAATTGGGGTATATATATCCAAAATCCCCTCCCATAGATCTTGAAGGAATAAAACAATTTGGATACAATGCAAAAGATGTTAATGCAATTTTGGATGGATTAGCCAGAACAGTCTTTTCCAAGGTGATGCATTGCAAAACAACGAAGGAGATCTGGGACAAATTGCAGACCATCTATGAAGGAGACACCAAGGTAAAAAGGGCCAAACTCCATAATTTTAAAGCTCAATTTGAAAGTCTAAAAATGAAGGAAGAAGAGAACGTTTCAGAATACTTTGAGAGAATTGATGAAATTGTTAATGCAATTCAAGGGCTAGGAGAAGAATTGGAAGAAATGGAAATAGTTGAAAAAGTACTAAGATCACTTCCAATGATTTGCAATCCTAATATTTACACCCTAGAATATAGAGAAAATCTTGACAAGCTCACCATGGATGAAGTATATGGGATCCTCATAGCTTATGAAATGAGGATTGGAGAATATAATTCTCAAAAGAAGGAAGCAAGTTGTAAAGCATCAAAAGTAGCTAAGAAATCTAAAACGAAGATTCAATCAGAAGACTCTGATGATGAAGAAGCACTTCTTGTTAAAAATATTAAGAAGGGTATTGGTAAGTACAAAGGGAAATTGCCCTTAAAATGTTTCAACTGTGGGGGAATCGGTCACTTTGCTTCCAAATGCCCTTATCCCAAACAAGAATACAATGATGAGTACGCTGAAGAATTCAAGAAGAACAAAAGGAGGTTTATGAAGAAAAACAAAAAAAATACCTTTTACTCCATGGATGATAGCTTCTTAGATGATTCTAGGAAGATCAAGAAGCAGAAGTTCTATTCATGGGAATAGAGAGAAAAAAACCCTGAAGAAGAATTAGAAGGAGTGGTAGATCTTGAAGCAGAGCTCATAAGTGCTCTTGAATAACTAAGGAAGTATAAAAGGATGTACAAAGAATTAAAAACCAAAGTGATACAGTTTGAAGAGAAAAAAAATGATACGGAAAGAATTATTGTTGACTTAAAAAATCAGCTTCAAGAAGCTAAAATAGTTGAAAACATTCTAGAACAATAGCTCAAGAAAAGATAGCAAGAATTAGAGAAGTTTGAAGCTGAAATGGTCTTTCTTAGAAAGAATGTTGATGAATAATCCTTTCAATCAAAGTTTAAGAGCAGCTCAAAAAATCTAGATGGCATCCTAAGTTGCCAAAGATCATCCAGTAATAAAATTGGATTAGGTTATGATAAAGGAATGAAGTCAGAATAATACTCTTCCACAATACAAGATGGAAATAAAAGGAGTTATGTTGTTGTACTCAAAGGCCTAGTTGAAAAGGAAGATAGTAAAAAATTTGCTTCTTTTCAAAATGAAAGTAGGACAGAAAAAATGCCAAGAAGACCAATGACAAGGAGAAATCTGCAACTCTTTTTGGGTAATGGTTATGTCTGTATAAATTTTGGGAATAAAGCATTTGATTGTAGGATGTACCAAAAACATAATCAGAAATCTCCTACAAGGACAATTCTAGTGATCTTCCAAAAGGCAGAAGTCAGAATACTTTTGCACCCTTACAGAGGTATGACATAGAATGTTACAAATGTGGTAACTATGGGCATATAGCTATAAAGTGTAAACCAGTGATTCCTATTGAAAAAGGATCCACAACTAAAGGCAAGGAGAAAATAAAGGCTGGAAAAAGATAGAAGATGTGAAAGAAAAATGTCTGATAGCTCTATGTGCCACAAAAAAGAAAAATCTATGGCATGTGGAAAGTGGATGTTCAAAGCACATGACAGGATACCCAAGCAAGTTCATAAGCCTAAAACGAGATCAAAAAGGAAAAATAACTTTTGGAGATAATTTATCTTCTAAAATAATTGGGAAGGATACAATGGCTCTTAGAAACAAGGTTAAAGCAAAAAAGTTCTGCTAGTAGAAAACTTAAAACCTAATCTCCTAAGTGTGAGTCAAAATTGTGATCAAGGGCACATTTACATATTTGACTCCAAGAAATGTGAAATCAGAAGGAAAAATTTAGGAAAACTTATTGAGACTGTTGTGATAACTTTGAGCAATGTATACATCCTAGATAATGAAGAACAATGTTACATGAGTCATACTGATGAGAGTATGTTGTGGCATAGAAGGATGGGGCACTTGAACTTTGACAATCTTGTAAAAATAAGTAAGAAAGGAGCCGTAAGAAACTTTTCAAATATCATAAAACCTCCAAACTATGTTTGTAGACATTGTCTTCATGGGAAACAAACAAAATAAAGCTTCAAGATCAAAGAGCATACAACATCACAACCATTGGAAATCATTCACAATGATCTATGTGGACCTACAAGGACTAAAATCATGCGATGTGAGAATTACTTCATGTTATTCATTGATGATCATACAAGGATGAATTGGGTGACATTCCTCAAGGAAAAATCAGAATCCTTTGTGAATTTTAAATCTTTTAAAAGACTAGTTGAGAATGAGACAAATCTCAAAATTAAATGTCTAAGGTTAGATAGTGGTGGTGAGTCTACTGCAAATGAATTCAATGAGTTTTGGGAAACTCATGGAATCAAAAGGCAATTTTCAGCCCCAAAAAATCCTCAACAAAATGGAGTTATTGAGAGAAAGAACAGGACAGTTCAAGAAGCAGCCAAAACCATGCTTAATGAAGCTAAAATTACAGATAGCTATTGGATAAAAGCAATATATACAACTATTTATATACAAAATAGAGGACAACTCAGAGTAAATAATAATAAAAATCCTTGCGAGCTATGGTTTGGCAGACAAACATCAGTCAAGTACTTTAGAGTCTTTGGAAGTAAGTGCTACATAAAGAGAGATGATGAGGATCTTGGAAAATGTTACTCCAGGACAGATGAGGGCATATTTCTTTGATATTCATCCACCAAAAATGCATACAGATGTTACAATCTAAGGTCACACAAGATCATAGAAAGTGCAATTGTAATTGTTGATGAAATTAAACCAAGAAAAATTAAAATTCAAGAAAATGAGGATGATGAAGAAACTGATGGTGAAGAGAAAGATGAAGATTATCAAAAGGAGGAGTTTTTAAAATAAGAAGAGAAAGATGAAGATTCTCACAAGCAGGAGGCTTTAGAACAAGAAAAAGAAGAAAAAGAAGATGAAGAATCACATGAAAGTGAAGACAAAGACTCTCCTAAATATGATACAAAAACTCCATCTAGAAGAATTCAAAAGAATCATCCTGAAATTCTAATCATAGGTGACAAGGATGCAGGTGTTGGTACAAGAAGAAGACTGATGTTTCAATAACAAGCATTAATCTCGTTAGTTGAGCCAAAAAAATTTGTAGAAGCTAGAAAAAATAATGATTGGATTAGCGCCATGAATGATGAGTTGGACCAAATAGAGAAAAACCAAACTTGTCTCAAGACCGAAAGGCATGAATGTTATTGGGACCAAATTGATTTTCAAGAACAAGTTTAATGAGGATGGTCAAGTCATAAGAAAAAAAGTCAAACTAGTATGCAAGGGATATGCTCAAGTATAAGGTATTGACTTTGAAGAAACTTTTGCACCTGTGGCAAGAATTGAAGCCATTAGAATGTTTTTAGCACTTGTACGCTCCACAAACTTCAAAGTATACCAAATGGATGTAAAATTTGCAATCCTTAGCAGAGAACTTGAAGAGGAAGTCTATTTTGAACAACCTGAAGGTTTTCTCTTATCAGAAAATAGAGATTATGTTTGCAAACTAAAAAAGGAACTCTATGGCATCAAACAAGCTCCAAGAGAATGGTTCTCAAGATTATACAAGTACTTGAAGCAGCAAGGATATAGAAGAGGGGCCATTGACAGTAATCTCTACATAAAGTTTGAAAACAAAAATATGATCATTGTTGTTGTCTACGTACATGATATCATATTTGGAAGTGATCTACAAATTCTGAGTGTAAAGTTTGCTTCATAAATGAAGGAGTTTGAAATTTCAATGTTGGGTGAACTGACATTATTCCTTGGCTTACAAGTCTCTCAAAACAAGTATATCAAAGATATGTTGAAAAAGTTTAAAATAGAAGACTCAAAACCTGTTAGTACTCCTATGGTCACCAGTTGTAAATTAATCAAGGATGATGAGTCTTTGGAAGTAGATCATACCATGTATAGGTCAATGATTGGTAGTTTGCTATATGTAGCAGCTACAAGACCAGATGTGATGCAGTCTGTAGGCTTGGTCACTAGTTCCAATCAACCCCCAAAGAAACACATGTGGCAGCAGTAAAAAGAATCCTTAGATATTTGAAAGTACTCCATGGAGTGTGGTTTGTGGCATCCAAAAGGAAATGAATTCACTCTGAAGGCATTTAATGATGCAGATTGGGAAGGAAGTATTGATGATAGAAATAGTGCCAATGGAGTAACATTTTACTGGGGAGATTGCTTGGTATCACGGCTAAGAAAAAAGTAGTCCTCCATTTCACTTTCTACAACAGAAGCTGAGTATATTGATGTTGCATCATGTTGTACTCAAGTCATATGGATGAAACAAACATTAGAAGATCTACTTGTGAAATATGAGGACGCAATTGTGATACACTGTGACAACACGAGTGCTATAAACATATCCAAGAGTCCAGTTATGCACTCTAAAACGAATCACATTCCAATAAAATATCACTTTCTAAGAGAACAAGTGTCACAAAAAGTTTTCAAATTGGAGCATGTTGATACAAAGGAACAAATTGTAGACATATTTACTAAACCACTAACTGGAGGGTCTTTTTCCTATCTTAGTAAAAATATGGGGGTTATCCATTTTCCTTAGTATAAGCTGAAGATTGTACCCTATCACGAAAGATGGATATAGTTGACAGGGGGAGTTTTGAGATCCTTTGTCATTAATGTCAAAGGGGGGGGTTTGAAGAGTTGTTGTCATCAATGACAAAGGTGTTATAGGTCAAATCTGCACTTCTTCGTCCGTGATCACCTTGAGTTGTCGATAACACAATAGGACAACTTGGATTGAAGAGCAGGATGACCTCAGATGAGACTTTGACCTGACTCACCTTCCTGCAAGCTGAAAAAACCCTGAAAATATCATATTTTGGCATGGGCGTTACTCTTCTTAAGCAAACCAGCACATATGCCCTACTCTGTAAGCTATATAGTAGCGCACATATCCTGGTATGTGCTACTCTACTTCAATAAACTAGTGCACAGCATTAAAAAGTGGCAAACGCTGGTTCTTAAACACTGTAGTTGCATGTTGGGTGCTACTCCACTGTGAAATAGTCGCGCACATCTTAAAATATGATAAAAAAATATTAATTTGACGAATTGGGATTAGTTGCAGTTGGTTTCCCAACTTCCCCAACTTCCCCTTCAACCACCTCTCAACCTGAATTGCCTATCTTGTCCTATAAATACAAGGAGGATTGAAGAGAGGGGTTAGACATATAGACATGAGAGCCATAGAGAGACTCTTCTTATATAAGAAGCTTGTATTGAAGGTGGTTATGTAGTAGAAACTTTGAATTCAGAGAGGAGCAGGAGCCTAGGATCAGGTTACATGAGCATGCTGCAAAGTCAGGTATACTTTGTGTTATTCATATGTTTTTGACAATAAAAGGTTGAAACATCTTTCTCGTCCCAAATCAAATGCTTAATGGACTATGTATTTGTTTGGATCAATGTTGGTTAATACTTGATGTTTGAATTACTTTTTAATTCCATCATTATTATATTGGCCAAGATACGCTGAGAAAGGTCTTTGTGTTGCAGGTTTATCGGACGGGAGATTGAGTGGAGGATCGAGCGCAAGGTTCGACAAAAGCTAGGATCAAACTTCATTCACAAGGTATGTCCTCAAGGTCTCTAATCTCTTTCCATTTATAAACACTTATGTAATGCAATCAATATGTTTACCTGTCACCCCCTTAAGTTGATAGTGTCTATTTCCTCACTATAGGGTAGTATTTCCCGCCAACAGACTGGCGACTCCAATGGGGAGGTTGTTTTTTCTGCTCTAGGAAACCCTTCTTGTTGTCTTTCCAGTACTTCTTAACCCTTTTAATATTCTGAGAAGCCCTGTAGGTTGCCCCTACCTGCTTCCTTTTGTTTGACTCAATCTTTTTACACCTCTGCAAAGTTAGTTTTTGACTTTTTAAGACCTGTGCGCTACTCTACTGTACATACAGTATCGCATATGTGCTAGTTTGACTCTGCACATTAGCGCACATATACCCAAATGCGCTAGTTTGCCTACTACACAGTAGGGCACATTCTTGTAGCTCTCTGTTTGAAGTAGGGTTGATTTTTTTGCCTATTTGGGTGGGTTTCTAACTTTGTTTTTGGTCTTCTTGATTGGTCTTTGAGGTCTGTAATCCCTCGTTGAGCCTCATTAGCCTCTTTTGAGTCCTTTAGGTCATCTTTTGGTCACTTGTTTACTTTTGAAGTGTTTGGTTCATTTGTGACTCTTTTTGGAGACTGTGCATTGTTCCTTGGTGAACATAGTTGCTCATCCATACCCTAGTAGTGTGTTGCAACACTTGTGTGCTCTTTGGGTGTCTCATCCTTTGTTTTAGGGTTTGACCCTTTTTTTGTTGGAGTTTTTGGGGTGTCTTCCAAATTTTTTTGAGTCCCAACATTTCTTGACCTCGCTGTCATTTTCAGTATCAAGTGAGTTTGAATTATTTTAGTTTGCTTCACCTTTGAGTCTTTGTGTTAGTAAGGTCGTCTTTAGTTCGCTTGCCTACCTACTACTTGGCTTAGTGTTCTTGTTAGGGTTTGGTGCTTTGGAGCATTCTTTTAAGTTTGATTTCTAGTTTTAAGCATATTTCCTCCTTGTTTTCTTCACACTTTGCTTCCAAGTTCAAGAGATTTTTCCTTGGAAAAAACTTGTAGGACAAGTCTTTGTCGGATCATTCTTTCGATTGTTGTGAACTTTAGAGTCATTTTTCCGTACTTGCACATATTTTGTAGGTCTTACTTGCTTCCGTTTTCAAGTTCTTTTCGTTCATATATAATAGAAAAAGAAAAATAAGTTAGGTAGCTTAGAACAGTGAGGCTTATGATCTTTGCAGAGTAGCGTAGTTTACTTTGTTCAGAATTTGAAAAGAAAACAAAAAGAAAGCCTTGTTTAGGTTTGCTTACTCTTCATTTTGGAAAGAATATTAAACGAAAAATAAAAAGTCTGTTTGTTGTTGAAAGTTGTTTATTTCATGCACTTTGCTTTCTGTTGCAACCACACCACACAATGCACTGCCCCACTGAGTAAAAAGTAACCTTAAAAAGAATCTTAATAAAATCAATTAGAAACAATTTTCTTTCTAGGGATACACGACACTAACAAGTCTAGGCTAGAGTTTCGAGCTTAAAACACCTTAAACTGCTCGACGCTTGTTTCATTACTCAAAAATCATAGTGTTAGGAACCCATGTCTTTACTTTGTTAGTATGTTGTTGTTGGATGCATATGCTTTGTGAGTCGTCCCATAGTATTTGTTGATCAATAGTTTATGTTATTGTTGTTGGCGCATATGCTTTGTAAGTCTCCCATAGTATTGTTGACCCATAGTTTGTAACGGCCCATGGTTTTGACCCATAGTATTGGCGCCTAGAATTAGTATATAAGTGTGTGTTGAGACCTATGAAGGCACGGTGAAGTTAATTGTATTGAGCTTGCTCAAAGGAGGTTGCCCCCTCGAAGTGGCCTGTGATCAATATAAAAGTGATTCTGAGTTCTGTCATTTCTGCTATTTCGCATATTCTTGTTAATTAATTGTTGCAGGTGCATCACATCTGGTATCAGAGCACTTTCTTGGGCTCGCTGGGTGAAATTTCTGCCAATTTTTTTTTTCACATCTGTTGCAGGTTCGGATTTGGGGATAATCCCTATCCGCTTAACTGTGGGAAGTACTTGGGCATAATCCCTAAAAATCATTGTGAGGAGTACCACAGGAACCCCGAAGTAGCTGGCCCATTGAGAGGACCTACCAGCAAAAATGGAAATGACCCCTACCTGATTGACTAGTTCCCACCCGTGAGGTAAACCAAGAGCTGTCGTTTGTGGCAAAGCGGTTATCAGTTTTACCTGAGCCGTGGAGTGAGGGGTACTGCCCCAATACGCAAGCCATTAGACAGCATTGGTGGCCGAGTGAAACCCCTGAACTGTTAGGAAGCCGCACATACCTGGGGTCCATATCTACTTTCAGCTGAACTATTGTCGATCACTGCTGCGCCGTTTCAGATCCATTTTGCAATTCGTTCTAGATTCAGCCATTTTCAATCCATTCAGCGCTGTTCCAGATCCATTTGGAGCTGTAGCTGCTCCAGTCTGGAAAAAAAAAACCATTTTTTTCTCCATATCTCCCTTATTTTCACTCCCTTGAAATTTTTAGGGAACCCCTGTCATCCCATTTTGCATATTTTAGTCCTGAGGACCCTATCCCTAATTCCCCTTCCCAAATCCCGAAATCCCACATTTGTCTATTTTTAGGGTTTGCCATAACTTCCTCAAATTTCACCCAATCACCTTCAAATTTTACCACACAGTTCCTTTCTGAATTCTGCTTCTTTATTCCCCTCTGCCAAATTTTTCTGATTTTTTCCCAAGTCCAGATTTTCCTTTACTAAAATAGTTTCTGTTTTTGTTTTCCTACCCAGTCAACCAAAAAATAAATAAATAAAATAAAATAAAATTCCTGGTTATGGTTGTCACCCATGCAGGAGCAAAAACCATGGAGGACGCACTTGCAGCCATCCAAGCAAAACTCCAGGATCTGGATGAAAAATTTCTCGGTCTCCATCTTGAACATTCAGCTATGAACAACAAACAGCAGTCCGAGTCTTCAGCAGACAATGGGTTCTCTTCTTCCAGCAATTTTCGTGGTCCGAAGCTTGAGTTTCCTCGCTTCAATGGTACCGATCCAACTGGATGGATCTATCGTGCAGAACAGTATTTCAGTCTGCATAATACTTTTGATGTCAACAAAGTTCCGTTGGCATCCTTTCATTTGGAACAGGAAGCTCTTCAATGGTACCGTTGGTACATCAAGGCTCATCTAGAGCCCAAATGGCCAGACTTTTGCCAACTCCTTTTGCAACGATTTGGTCCTAGTGCTTTTGATGACTTCACAGGAGCCCTCACTAAACTTCGCCAAACTGGCACTGTGAGAGAGTATCAAACTGAATTTGAGAATCTAGCCAACCACACCGAAGGATTGTCTGATGACTTTTACCGGAGTTGTTTTATCAGTGGTCTAAAGGATGCCATCCGCTCTGAGTTCAAAATGTTCTGTCCCAACACAATGATGGAAGCACTAGGGTTGGCTAAGTTGGTAGAAGACAATATTGCAGCCCAACAATGCTCCAAGCCCACTTTTGTTCCCTTCCAAAATATGGGTTCTCAGTGACCACCTATACCGCAGGCTCCTCGACCGACTCCTATCAAGCGTTTGTCTGAAATAGAGATGCAAGCACGCAGAGAAAAGGGGCTTTGCTATAATTGTGATGAGAAATTCACTCAGGTACATAGATGTGTTCAGCAAAAGCTCTATCTCTTGGATGTGGAGTCTCCGCCTACCTTTGAAATTGGTGACGAAGATCTAGAAACACTAGATGCTCCGGTCGACGTTCAGGAACCGCCTATTGACCCTCCGTCTCAGGATGACCAGCCAGAGATACCTCTCCATGCTTTAGCTGGAATCACCACCCCCCAAAAAATGCGGGTCAGGGGTTACTTCAAGAAGCTTCCTCTTACAATACTCATTGATTCTGGTAGCACTCATAATTTCATTGACCCTCGGATCGCCAAACAAGCTGATTGTTTTATCCATCCTTGCTCCAACTTTGAAGTCATGGTTGCCAATGGGGGCACCTTACCTTGCAAAGGGAAGTGTCGAAATGTGCGTATCTCTATGGGAGATTATACCTTGCGCTCTGACATGTTTTCCTTGCCCTTAGGCGGATGTGATGTGGTTTTGGGCGCTCAATGGCTACACACACTTGGCCCTATCTTATGGGATTTTGCTGAACTTTGGATGCATTTTTCCCTCAATGGACACAAACACACATTGACAGGATTACAACCAGGTTCTCTCAGCATCATCAGTTCACATCGCATGGAAAAAATCCTCAAGAAGAATTCACATGGTGTCATCGCTCAGATCCATTCCATCCAGATGCAACCATCAGCGGTCTCCACTACTCCTTTGGATCTACAACAAATTCTGGATCGATATACAGGTGTCTTTGCTGAACCAGTGGGATTGCCACCTTCCAGGCCAGAAGACCATCGTATTCAGCTCCTTCCTGGCAGCATTCCTCCCAACATCAGGCCCTATCGCTACCCATTTCACCAAAAAATGGAGATTGAAATGCTCGTTTGGGACTTATTGAAGCAAGGTATTATTCGCCCAAGCACTAGTTCCTTTTCTTCTCCAGTTATTCTTGTCCGCAAAAAAGATGGGTCATGGCGCCTCTGCATTGACTTTTGAGCACTTAATCACCTCACCATCAAGGATAAGTTTCCAATTCCTGTTGTTGATGAGCTTCATGGGGCTCACCTTTTCTCCAAGTTGGATCTTCGTTCTGGGTATCATCAAATTTGGGTTCATGAGGATGATATCCCTAAAACAGCTTTTTGCACACATGATGGCCATTATGAGTTTTTGGTCATGCCCTTTGGCCTCACTAATGCTCCTTCCACATTCCAAGCCTTAATGAATAAAATATTTCGACCCTACTTGCGGAAATTCATTCTAGTATTCTTTGATGATATCCTCATCTACAGTAAAACATGGGATGAACATCTCCAGCATTTGGATCTTGTCATGCAACTTTTCTCTGACCATCATCTCCATGCCAAGTAGTCTAAATGTGTTTTTGGACAGAAGGAAGTTGAGTATCTCGGGCACATTATCTCAGCACAAGGGGTTCGCGTGGATCCTGCCAAAATCGATGCCATGAACAATTGGCCGCATCCTCAGACACTCAAGAGCCTTCGTGGTTTTTTGGGGTTGACTGGCTACTACTGCAAGTTTGTCAAGGATTATGGGAAGATTGCAGCTCCATTAACTGCTCTATTGAAAAAGGATTCCTTCACATGGACACCTGCTGCTCATTTGACAAACTAAAACAAGCTATGTGTACTACACCTGTGCTAGCTATGCCCGATTTTTTCAAGCCCTTCACTATTGAGAGTGATGCTTGCGGCAATGGACTTGGTGCTATTCTCCTTCAAGATGAACACCCCATTGCATTCACCAGCAAAGCCCTTTCAGGTAAGAATCTAGCTGCCTCTACCTATGAGAAGGAAACGATGGTTATTTTGCATGCAGTACAGAAGTGGCGCCCATACCTATTAGGGAATCATTTCTGCATCAAGACTGATCACCAGAGTCTAAAATATTTCTTGGATCAGCGTGTCTCCTCCCCGGCACAACAGAAATGGGTTAGCAAACTCATGGGTCATGACTATGAGATCACTTACAAGAAGGGTAAAGACAATATTGTGGCAAATGCTCTTTCTCGCACATTTGAGGCCCAAGGTTCTCTTTCATCTATTTCTATTCCTGTTACAAATTGGTTGCAATCTGTTCAACAGGGTTATGTCAATGACTCCTCCTTATCTCAAATCATCCAACGCTTGACCAACAACCCTTCTGCTGTACCACATTACTCTTGGGATGGTGCTTCTCTTCCATATAAGGGTCATCTGGTGCTTCCCCAGAGCACAGATCTTCAACAGGATGCCTTCTATGAACTCCATGCTTCTCCATCGGCAGGGCACTTTGGGTTCCTCAAAACGTATGAATGAGCACGACGTAACTTCTTTTGGCAGGGCATGAAAAGGACAATTCAATAGATGGTGGCCGAATGTGATACCTGCCAGCGCAATAAGGGTGAAACAACACTCCTTCTAGGATTGCTTGAACCCTTGCCCATACCTACATGGATTTGGACAAATATTTCTATGGATTTCATTGAAGGGCTCCCTAAATCTTGCGGGAAGACAGTGATTCTCGTTGTGGTTGATCGCCTCTCCAAATATAGTCATTTTTGGGCTCTCAGCCATCCCTATACAACCTCCTCCATCGCTCAAATTTTTAAGGACCAGATCTTTTGTCTTCATGGCATCCCTTCTTCCATTGTCTCGGATCGTGATGCGACTTTCACCAGTCATTTTTGGACAAAACTATTTCGCCACACTGGCACCAAACTGAAGATGAGTTCAGGGTATCACCCACAAATAGATGGTCAGACTGAAATTGTCAATAAATGCTTGGAAACTTATCTTCGTTGCTTCACCTCGGAACAACAACATCAGTGGGAAAAATGGCTCCCTCTCGCTGAATGGTGGTACAATACCTCTTACCACACTGCCTCTAAAATGATCCCATATGAAGCAGTCTATGGTCAGGCACCTCCAGCTCTTCTTACATACACCCCCACCAATTCATCAGTTCAGGAAGTTGACACGGTCCTTCGAAACCGTGATCAGATTCTTCGCATTTTGCGGGACAATCTTCACATGGCAAGAAATTGCATGAAGCAACAAGCTGATCAGCACCGTTCTGAGCGCACTTTTCAAGTCGGCGATATGGTTTTTCTTCGTCTCCATCCATACAAACAATCATCCTTGAAACTCAAAGGGCGTCATAAGCTCGCTCCAAAGTTCTATGGGCCATATCAAATTCTTCAGAAGATTGGGTTCGTTGCTTATAAATTAGAACTTCCTCCTTCTTCCCGCATTCATCCAGTCTTTCATGTCTCTTGTCTAAAGAAAGTTCTTGGCACCAGCATCAGTGAATAAATGATTTTACCCGAACTGGATAATGAAGGATCCATCCTTTTGGAGCCAGAGGCCATCCTCAATCGATGCACGCGTCAGCTTCTCTCTCGCTCCATCACAGAGGTCTTAATTCAGTGGCACGGCATGCAACCAGAGGATGCTACATGGGAACCACTCCTTCAGATTCAACAACAATTTCCACATCTAAAGCTTTGAGGACAAAGATTTCTTTTAAGGGGGAGGGGATGTTAGGAACCCATGTCTTTACTTTGTTAGTATGTTGTTGTTGGACGCATATGCTTTTTAAGTCGTCCCGTAGTATTTTTTGATCAATAGTTTATGTTATTGTTGTTGGCGCATATGCTTTGTAAGTCGCCCGTAGTATTGTTGACCCATAGTTTGTAACGGCCCATGGTTTTGACCCATAGTATTGGCGCCTAGAATTAGTATATAAGTGTGTGTTGAGACCTATGAAGGCACGGTGAAGTTAATTGTATTGAGCTTGCTCAAAGGAGGTTGCCCCCTCGAAGTGGCCTGTGATCAATATAAAAGTGATTCTGAGTTCTGTCATTTCTGCTATTTCACATATTCTTGTTAATTAATTGTTGCAGGTGCATCACACGTAGTGCGACTGCCATATAGGTAAACACATATATATCAAATATTACTAGGAAACTCTACTGAAACCAGAGCTAAGCACGAGGCCATGGAAGATCAGAATCATTGAGGATACCTCCCTCATGTTCCTTTTGACCATAAACCAGGGTCTATTCGCGTACGGGGGCCCATCCGGACTTCGGGATTAGCTACCCTGCCCACGCGTTTTGATCAGGTTGATGATTATCCCCCTAGGAATTTTCGTATGTATGGTAGCCTTAGTATCTAACCATAGGATCATACACAGGTGATAGCGGAGGGTATATCTGCTGTACCTAGGAAAGACGTGGGAGGAAATCCCTTGCAGGACTTTGGGAGGGCGGTTGGGTGATTCCAACGCTTGCACCCTTAGTCATTGTATTGTGGACCCCGGGTAATTGTTCTTCATCCTTCGTTGATCTATTATGGGCCCTCATCATCCCATAATCTTCTCTGGAAGGCATCTTGTTTGCCTGGTTTGTATACTTAGAATTTTTTAGTGGTTTGTTGTTTGCTCCTTAGTCTTAGTGGCCACTAGGTTTTTACTTAGTTTTATTTTTATATATAATTCTGGAAGACCAACAGCTTCGTAGGTCTAGAAGGTTGCAAAACCTTCTCCCACTTAGAGTGTAACCACTACCGCCACCAAGACGAAAGAGGATAGATTCCAGTGGTCCTTTTGAAACTATTGGTGAAATAGAGGTTCCTGAGGAACCACAACCTGGGACTCCAGATCAACAAGCTTTTAATATAGTTGAGATTAAGGATCTCACTTCTGGCGAGTTCAGTACTCCCTTTAATCCTCCTCTAACTAATCTTAACAATCTGCTTCTGGTACTTATTGGTTTCCAGCAACCTGATTATAGTGCATATATTTTCACACCTGAGCATTTTATGACTAACCTGAGAGGTGAACAGGGAGTTCCACAGACTCCCACAATAAGTATGAATACAAATACTGTAAATCCTCCTTCCACTGCTACACCGAGTTCGGCACAGCTAACTTCTGTTTTGACTCCGTCCTTCAGTTTTAATACCGGTACCTTAGGCATGCCGAGTTCAACAACTGTGGAATCCGCCTCTACACCCACTTTTGGACCCAATCGTACAGTAAATCTTGTTCCACCTCCTGCAACTCAACAGCCATATCATATACCTAGTACTTGGATTTCCACACCGAATGTGGGGCTGAATTCTTATGCAACTATGCCTGTCATGAGTACCATGACTGCGTCGTCAACCTCGACTACCACCGGTTTTAACACCTTTGTAGGTTACAACATGAATCAAAATAATGTACCTACAGGAAACACCACTTTTTAATTGTTTTTTGGAGGAGGGGGTAACATCCTTAATCAACAATATGGCGGGGCTAACACCCAGGCTCAGTGGACAAACGTTCATAGTACCAACCCACTTTCATCTAGATGGGGGAATTTCAACAACACTTTCACACAACAACAGATGGCTGGGGGAAACCCCTACCAGCAGATGGCTGGGGGCAACCCCTACCAATAGATTGCTGGGGGAAACCCCTACCAGCAATTTACGGTTCAAACTATGGGTGGTTCCCCCTTTATGACCCCAACTTATCAAATGCCATCTTGTAGACCTCATTTACCATTTCTGGCAACTCTGAATTTGCCAGACCTTTCCAACTTAACAAATGATCCGGTATGTTGTCATGTCCCCAATTTTGGTTCATCCAGTACCATGGGTGAAAGGGGACAAAATCAACCCCTAACGGAATTAAATGGTATTAGTTCTATTTGCTTAGAATTAATTTTGGCATAAGTATCCCAAGTTGGAAAATTTATTTATTAAAGGTAATTTTGATAAATAAAATTAATGGATAATGAGCAAGTGGGCCAAGAGGGAACCCATGTGGAAGATGTTGCCAAATTGGAGTAGGGGTTAATTTTGAGGCAATTATACCATATGAATTAATTAATTATTAATTAATTGCTTAAATGTTGAATTTGGAATTAATTATGAGTTAGAATATTTTTATTAATAAATATTGCTAATAAATATTGGCAAGTGGTGATAATATGGCTAGGAGGTCGAATTTGGTCATGTGGACCACTCTTGCGTTAGTCGCAAATCTCAGGAAAAGCAAGGAGTCCAAAGGAGGAAAGAAGATAAGGAAAACAAATTAGAAACTGGCAAAAGCAAACAGAAAAGCTAGCAAAAGCAGAAAAGTGGAAAGTAAATAAAGTGGAAAGAACAAGAAAAGTTGTAAGTTAATATTTAGCAACATCCAGAAAGCTAACTAAGGCGCAGTTGCTAATCTAGGTGAAGAGAGACAAAAGTTGGCAAGTTTTTCTAAGACAAAACTTGCTAATTATTCCAAGAAGGTGCCTACATGACCTAGAGTAGGATGGGCGAGTGGTAACCTACTCTCACAAGTCACCAAAGCTAAGTAACTTACTCAGCAGGTCATCATAAAGTTTATAAAAGAAGCCAACCAACTCCAACGAAGAACTTTTGATCATTTATGTTTTCTCATGAGAGCTCTAATGCTTCTCTAGTTGAGTGATGTGCCTCAGCTGTGCTTCTTTGGTGATGTGCCCCAAGGCCCATAGTTTCCAGTGAGTGTTTTTCAGGTCCATATCAAGATATTGTAGCCATTAACATATGCTTCCAACCTACATTGAAGATCTACAGTCATTTGGGAGAACAATGTTGATGTGTATGTAACTTCGGAGTGTATTTCATAAATGTATGTTGTATGTACTCCTATAGAGATGGTATTATTCCTCTATAAGGAAGTGTCATCATTTATATTGTAAATGTTGTAACTTATACTTGATGGGTTATTAGACCACCTTGTTGGGGTCGGCCCTGTATAAGTCATGTGGGTCAAAGGGTTATTAGACCACCCTATTGGGGGTCGGCCATGTGGGTCGAAGGGTTATTAGACCACCCTATTGGGGGTCCGCCCAGTTAGCATTATGTTATGTGGTTAAGTTCGAGCCTACATGATATATGTAAAAGGCAAGTCAAGTCAAGTATAAATAGAGTGTGGGAGGCACTCTATTTGATTACTCACTTCTCACTCATGCACTCAAGGAGGAGTGGTGCACTTATGGAGGAGGAGGATCTGCTGCTAGGTTATGTCTATCTCTCATGTTTGGGTTGTATCATTGCTCTATCTATCTCTGAGGAAGTTATTGGGGTTTTTCACCTTTATAGTTTTCCTCAAGTAAATCTTTGTGTCTCTTGTGTGCTTGCATTATTGTCTCCATGATTGATATGCTGTAGATATGCTGTACATGTTGTTCTCTCAGTTAAGATCCTAGATCAGATTGAAGTAAATTCTAAAAATTTAACATGGTATCAGAGCTATCCTGAAAGAAGGCATGATATGGCATGTATGACACTTGTTGCACTTACGATGCTAGGGATTGATATAGAAAAAACCAGTCGTCGTATAACTTTCGCTATAAATACGTTTTGGAGAAGTTTTCGGATCTAAAACCTTTACAGGTTGAAGATTAAATCTTCATGTAGCTTGTGTACAAAGGAAAACCTCTAATTCGTTGTACTTTGTGATTTATGATCTGTACAATATAGGGTTTCTGCCTCTTCCAGATCTGAGTAAAAATCAGGTGACCTTGGGAAAAAGGTCATAACCTGGGCTAGGAAGCTCCAAATGAAATTTCATAAAAAGTGACAGGTAGAACACAGACTGTACTATCTCGGGAAAATGTTTTAGAGGCCGAAGTTGAACCAGTGACACGTGGCACACCGTACAAGTTCGCTCTCCTGTATTATCCCATAAAAAGGTCACGTTGCAGCACTTGGCATAACTCTCTCTAAGAGAATCCAATTGAGGTCATACCTATCAGGATGGAAAGATAATAGGTCGGGTTATCTTAGGAATCTTTTTTAGACCCTGTGGATTGAAAATTTCGGAGGTACACCAGAAACAATCAGGTACATATTTCTGTCAAAACATAATTATTTTTTAGTACCTTCATTCATGGCTTCCGGAATTTAGGTCTTCGTAGAAAGTTGAAATTTTTGTAATCGGAGACCACGGATGGATGCTACTCATCAAAATCGAAATTTAGAGACCAAGATCAGAATTTTTGGTTGGGAAGAAGGTCGGGCTTGATCAGACCCTAGTTCGGGACTTTGATCAGAAAAGTGGAAAATTAGGGCTTCTGTAAAAATGGGAATTTTTGAAATCTATGACCACGGCTGGAAGCTCCTCAGAAAAATAGAATCTTAGAGCTTTGGATCAAACCTTTTGATTGGGCAGAAGAGTGGGCTTCATCAAACCCCAGTTTAGGGTCACGTCCAGTGAATCCGGAAGTTTCAAAGGCAAAATTGAGGGGTGAAACTTTGCAGTTTTCAAATTCTGAATATACCAGCTTGATCAGCTCATCAAGGCGCATATTTCTATCCTTTCAGAAGTTTGAAATTCAAAGTTTGAATTTTTGGGGTTTCTTTGACAAACCCATATCCAGCTCTAGGTCCATTTCTTTCAAATCAAGTGGATTGGGTTAATCCTAGAAGAAGATGGATTGGTCACCTGCATAAGTGAAGAAGTTCCTGTTTCAGAGGGAGATGAGGCTAAGGCCTTACATAAGAAGATTACAAGCGATCTCGACAGGTATGACTCATCGAGGTATGTTTTGAGATTTGTTCATGATTAATTTATGGTATGTTTGTCTTCATGTTATTACGGTTAGTACAATCTTGATTTTAGACTTGTCATATCACCTTAATAAAATTATGAATGCACGATCGAAAATATTCATTGATTAGGGTGTTGACACTTATGATTGTACTAATGCATTATGGTGTTGTATGAGGTTTATGTTGTCTACTAACATGAAATTTACACCAAGAAAGACAAATCATGTTCTAGTTCAAGAACATATGATCATGATAACATGAGGACAAGGATTCATCCATTGTCATGGATCTCATAGAAGATCCATTTACGAGGTATGTATAACTTGGTTTTATAATGGTTAACCTATGAGATATACAGGTTACTAGCACAAGTCATTGAAGAAGAACAAGAAGACATCATGTGAGTTTGTTAGACATAACTAGATAGCATGCTAATCCAGGTATGTTTTTCCTTTATCAAGATAGAATCCTACCTTGTGTTAGGATCTTATACTGTTGTGTTGTTGATAATGATTATTCATGAAGTCATAGGTTTGAATAGTCATGGTGTTATGCATATTATATCTCTTATCTTAATTGATGATTTAACTAACCAAAAGAATCCTATGATCAAATAAGAATATGCATGAGTAAAAGAAGACTTCCCTGAAACCTTGAATACTAATGTTTACTATCTGTGTTTGAAATGATCTTGACTATACATGCTTGAGATTATTGTGTTTTGATAATATTAAGATTATACTAATGAATGTTTGATTATGTATGAGACCTAGAGGATAACACAATGATGATACTAACAAGCATGCATAGGGATCAGAATGAATATAAGTTCAAGGACAAGTAATATAGGAAGCAAAGATCAAGAGGAAGTACACTCCAGTGGTTTATGCAAGGATGCAGATATTCAGAGGGAGTTGACCATCTCTCTACATTCCACAACAGAAAGGTGTAGAAGAAGCTACTTCATATTAGGACTCCAGCAGCTCCTGCAAGGAAGTGAAGACTCAAAGGGAGTCCACCCAATGAACAAACAAAGATAAGTATTTTAATTATCATTTCTTGCATATTTGTTTGTTTAAATAAAATTGTTCAATGATGTATATGCTCATATTCCTAGAATTAGGATATGTATTGTGCATATTAGAATGATTGCATTAATGAGCAATATACTACTAATATGCATGGGTAAGTGTCCTATGGCACTATACAACATTCCATTGCTACTTATCTAGAATGAAACCTCTTTGCTGACATGTTGGGAGTTGTGCACACTCTTAACAATGTTCTGGTAGAGATTGGAAGGCATCTAGAAAGTTACTGGATATGGATAAATGTTGTATTGAAGCATTGGCTAAGATAATTGCATGACTGTATGACATATTTCTTTATCTGTAAGAATTTGTTCTAAAAACTATGAGATGTTTTCCAATCATGCAATTTAACTTGTTGTATAGGAAAGATCGTATGCCATCACCTACAAAAGAAGAACTACAACATTTGTTCAGCAACAAAATTATCTATTGAAGATATTGAAGTTCCCAGGATATGGGAAGAATGCCATGATCCGTCGATCATGAAGAACGATGTTTGGGATGCGGTCCCAAGAGCTGAAGGGAAGTCTGTTGTGAATTCCAAATGGAACTATCAGATCAAGCATGCTATAGATGGCAGCATAGAGAAATATAAAAGTGATGAAATAGAAGATACACCATATGAATTTCAAGACAGCATGGTGTAGTCATATATGTGTGCAGAACTTGGTATGGTAGGATAGACAGCTTTCTATCCAGTTTGGGCTTTACCAAGAATAAAGCGGATTCCAACCTTTACTACAAGGTTGAGGAAGGCAATCCAGTGATACTACTTTTTTATGCGGATAACCTGTTTGTTACAGGTGAAGATAGATTGATTGCTGACAAGCAGCGGAAGCTTGCTGCCGGGTTCGAGATAAAGAACTTGGGGATGATGCACTATTTGTTTTTGGCATGGAGGTGTGGCAGAGTGCAGATGGAATCTTCCTTGGACAAGGGAAATATGCAGTAGAGATCCTAAAGAGATTCGGGATGATGGATTGCAAGGCCATGGCCACACCTATGGCATGGAATGTGAAGCTTCTTTGTGATGCTTCATCTGAGCCGGTTGATGTCTCTATGTATCGTCAGATGATTGGGTCCTTGATGTACCTGACGAACACGAGACGAGATATTTGCTTTGCGGTGAACACATTGAGCCAGTTCCTGATGGATCCGAGGAGTGTTCACCTGGTTTCTATGAAGCATGTTCTGAGGTACCTGAAGGGTACAGTGGATTATGGGCTCAAGTATGAAGTGAATCAAAAGTTTAACCTGCAGGGTTTTGTTGATTCAGATTGGGCAGGCAGTGCTGCAGATAGGAAGAGCACATCTGGGTGCTGCTTCAGTATGGGGTCAGGTGTGATCTCTTGGTTTAGCAGGAAGCAGTCCTGCGTAGCACTGAGCATAGCTGAGGCAAAGTATGTTGCATCCTGTTCAGCTAGTTGTGAGGCAGTATGGCTATGGAAGCTACTGTCTGAGTTATTTGATCTCCCGTTGGATGCTACTGGTATCTTCTGTGATAACCAGAGTTGTGTGAAGTTGTCTGAGAACCCAGTGTTTCATGACAGGTCGAGACACATAGAGATCAAATATCACTATATCAGGGATATGGTGAAGAGAGGAGCTGTGAAGATCCTGTATGTTGCAACGGACGAGTAGATTGCAGATGTGCTGACGAAGCCACTAGCCAGGGTGAAGTTCGAGTAATTCAGAGAGAGGCTTGGCATTATTCAGATCGAGAACACTTCGAGGAAGAAGTGATGGACATATTTGCTGAAGCCATTCCAAGCATGTTGGAAGGAGGATCCTTCACATGGCTGTGGATGTAAGCGCTGGATGATGAGCATCAGGATGATGTTCTGGTTTCTGCTTGGATATGATCAGTTGAATCATTTATATGTATGTATGCATCATGTTGGATGCTGGGTATGATCAGTTGGATCATTTATATGTATGTACGCATCATGTTGGATGTTGGATATGATCAGTTGGATCATTTGTATGTATTTTGTATATGCATCATGTTGGATTCTTGGACCATGTATCTGTATATGTATCAGGTGGATACATTGTATGATCAGGTGGATCATGTATCTATGTATCAGGTGGATACACTATGTATATTGATATGTATCAGGTATGATCAGGTAGATCATGTATGTTGATGGATACATTGTGTGGATCATGTATCTATGTATCAGGTGGATACACTATGTATATTGATATGTATCAGGTATGATCAGGTAGATCATGTATGTTGATGGATACATTGTGTGGATCATGTATCTATATATCAAGTGGATACACTATGTATGATGATATGTATCAGGGAGATACTTGGTGTGCATTAGATGGATGCATTGTATGATCAGGATGATCATGGATGACGAGCTTCTCCAGATGACATGCAGCAAGATATTGCAGTGATGATGATCAGGATGATCATGTGTACATTAGGATGATGTATGGTGAGTATCAGGTTGATACTCTATGGCTGTGGATCAGGTTGTGCAGATGAGCATATAATTTGGCCCTGGGATATTTGCAGATAGTCTTTCGAGGTTTTGCCTATGGCATTTAATTCGTGCCCTGGGATATCTGGAAAATGCTCTTTCGAGGTTTTGCTCTGGGAGGACATATAATTTGGCCCTAGGAGATCTGCAGATAGTCTTTTGAGGTTTTTCCTATGGCATGTAATTCGTGCCCTGGGAGATCTGGCAGATGCTCTTTCGAGGATTTTTCCTATGGCATGTAATTTGCTCCTGGGAGATCTGGACAGGATGAAAAAGGCCTCAGATGCTTCAGCCAGGTTTTTCCATGACCACATGTAATTTTCTCCTCGGAGATTTGGACAGGATGAAAAAGGCCTCAGATGCTTCAGCCAGGTTTTGTGGTGGACCACATGTAATGTGCTCCTGGGTGATTCGACAGGTAGAGCTATGTGCTCGTAACAGCCTGGGATGCTTCAGCCAGGTTTTGTGGTGAGATCACATGTAATGTGCTCCTGGGAGATCCGACAGGTAGAGTCATGTGCTCGTAACAGCCTGGGATGCTTCAGCCAGGCTTTGTGATGGGTCACATGTAATGTGCTCTTGGGAGATCCTACAGGTAGAGCTGTGTGCTCGTAATAGCCTGGGATGCTACAGAGAGGTTTTGTGACACACGTAATAAGTCCTGAGGATTCCACAGTATGGCCATTGATGATGAAGACCTGCAGGTGGTGGGCCTACATCTAGTATGAAAAAGGACTGGCTCTGTAGAACTTCATATGACGAGTAGATTCAGAGATTGATTGAGATAGCAACAGCAGTGACGATGATGATGTATCGATGACGATTATCTAGTGACGATGATCCAGAGAAGAAGACTTGTGCTAGAAGACCTATGCTGAGAAATACCTTCCTAGTTAAGAGGGAGTGTTGATGTATATGTAACTTCGGAATGTATTTCATATATGTATGTTGTATGTACTCCTATAGAGAGGGTATTATTCCTCTATACGGAAGTGGCATCATTTATATTGTAAATGTCGCAACTTATACTTGAAGGGTTATTAGACCACCTTGTTGGGGTCGGCCCTGTATAAGTCATGTGGGTAAAAGGGTTATTAGACCACCCTATTGGGGGTCGGCCCAATCAGCATTATGTTATGTGGTTAAGTTCGAGCCTACATGATTTATGCAAAAGGCAAGTCAAGTCAAGTATAAATAGAGTGCAGGAGGCACTCTATTTGATTACTCACTTCTCACTCATGCACTCAAGGAGGAGTGGCTCACTTATGGAGGAGGAGGATCTGCTACTAGGTTGTCTATCTCTCATGTTTGGGTTGTATCATTGCTCTATCTATCTCTGAGGAAGTTATTGGGGTTTTTCACCTTTATGGTTTTCCCCAAGTAAATATTTGTGTCTCTTGTGTGCTTGAATTATTGTCTCCATGATTGATATGCTGAGATATGCTGTACATGTTGTACTCTCAGTTAAGATCCTAGATCAGATTGAAGTAAATTCTAAAAATTTAACAAACAGGATCCTCCAACAGTGATTCTATAGCTAGTTTTAGTGAGGATTCATCCATTGAAGAAGATGGATCTTGGGAGTGCACCCAGGGCATGAATGAGAGTTGGTACAGCCATTATTGCAGACATTAGAGGTGTTCAATATCCGTAAACAGCTTCATATCAGATCCATACTTCTCTTCTTACTCACTCTCTCAACCACTGCTAGATTTGGAGGAGATCTCTCAGTAAGAAGGAGAAGAGTTGTGTATTGCACCCCAGTTCTCCACAGAAGCTCAGTGACCACTTCATACTCTATTTCAGACCTATTGAAGACCTCAGTACACTTTCATATCAGAGATGTAATCATTCTATCTCTTCTTACAGCTCTTTTATGGCTCCATGTAATGATTTTCTAGTCTATATGACATTGTACTGTTGAGAAGCAATAAAATGAGTACCACCTTGATCCAATGAATGACATTTCGACTCGCTTCTATTGAATATAGTATATTAGATTCATATAACATTTCAAAACATATTTTTACATTTAATGAATCCATTTATTAATTATTATTGGAAGACTAGCTCATTGAGCACTATTTATTGACTAGTTTTGCAAGAATGAGTGCCAAAATTGTTCTAAATGTCAGATTCACTTTATATAAGTTGTAGGAGGTCAATAATACTTCATATCAACCATATCAGACCTTAGTTCAAGAATTTGGAAGGATTTAACCCCTGTTTGTAAAGATTGAAAATTGACTAGCTCTGTCATCCTATCAGGGCCTAAAACTACCAAACCACTCCTACTCTTTAAAAATACTTTTGAATGGTGTCCAATACATCCATTTAAATTATATGAATTTCATAAATTATCCTTGGATCCTCAGGAACCCATCCTATCTAGTATGCATATGCCAGCTACCCAGGAAGCCTCGAAGTAGGCAATAGACTAGCTCTATTGTTGAAAAGTGAAAGGTATTGGTACATGGTGCATAGGACACATCCGATATGCACTTTGAACTAATGCTGCACCTAACCCCATATAAATTCTAGAATTGTATCTTTCATCCCACCATCCTCAATCCTTACATCAGTACCCCTCACTTACCTCCTGCCCGGTTCGAAGGAAGTGATAGAAAATTCTACTAGTAAAAGTTGTAAAAGTTTTTAAAGTAGAGTTAATATCTAGGTCAAATCTTGCCTAGGATATTACATATGCCATAATGCGACTTGGCCACCAGTTCCAACCAAGTTACCTTCGGACATTCCAAAATTCGAGGGCAAAACCGGTGAAGACCCTGGTGATCATGTCACCACTTTCCATTTATGGTGTTCTTCGAACTCATTGAACGAAGATTCCATTAGGTTGAGACTTTTCCAAAGAAACTTAACCGGCGCTGTGGCTAAATGGTACATTGAGTTACCTGCAGCTACATTTTTTAACTTTTGAGATCTTGTGACTGTTTTTCTGAACCACTTCCAGCTTCCTGTTCGGTATGATGCCAGGACAGATCTTTTGTCTACATTTAGAAAGAATAAGGCCACTCACTTATCTCATCACATTCAGGAGTGGAGAAGATGGAAGAGGCTCATTAAAGCCAATATAACTCCATAATTTCTTCTTGAGTGGTATCTGAAATCACTCCTTCCTTACATTTCTAAGGAAGTAGCTACTTTTGGAGTGTCTATAGAGGAAGAAGCCATTTTACGGACCCAGCAGCTAGACCTTGTTTATGCATAGTCTGGGCTACTTTATGAGAGTATATTGGACGCACCGCGATCAAACACTGATCTTAGAGGACCTAAACCTGGACCACATGCTGGCGGCATAGTGGGTTCAGTAGATTCTGTAGCTTTCGAAGCATTGACTAAGCAGGTTCATGCCTTATCCGTCAAACAATCGACTGCAGAACTGACCTCTATCACAACCTCTCCTTCTACTTCTGAATCTGTAAACCAGGTTCAGAACAATCAAAAGGGACCTCGGAAGCCCAATAAAAAAAAGAATGGAAAGAAAGGACAGGGGAACTAGCAAAATCCCAAGAATAAAGAGAATGCTGAGGAGGGTAACAAAGAAAAGAAGAAGGTTGAGTTCCATTGTAAGCTTTGCAAGTAGGATCACCTCACTCACCAATGCCCTCTACTCGAATAAGCCCATAAGCTGCTCCAAGAAAAGAAACTTTCCGTACTTAAAGATCCATTTCCTAAGGGGCAGGGTTCAGCTTCTGGCACCTCCAAAGCTGGGGGCACTACTCATGCTCCAGTTGATCAAACTTTCATTAATATGGTTAGCGTGGATGCACTTTTGAAAACACGAGCAAGAAATTATACCCCGGATGCACAGAACAAAGATAAAGAGATTCCAGAATCTTCCATTCCTCTCCACATACCTGTGGACCCACAGCCCAAGATCCCGAAAGGTGTCTTGAAACGGGCATCGCACAATCCCAAAACACGGGCTGCTGCCAACTACAATGTGGTTGAAGATTTAGCCCAGACCCCTTGTGCCATGTCCACCTTAGAAGTTTTGCAAAGTTGTCCTTTACAATGAAATGCACTTTTGGCAGCAATTGGAAGTATGGAATCATCCAACATGACTGTGTGCTTTGATATGTCTGATATCAAATATCAGTTTCCATATCACGTTTCCCTACAGATAGAAGTGGTTCATGGTCCTATGACCATTAGACGCATTGTCGTAGATGAGGGCGCGTCGACGTGCGTGATGTCCATTTCTTGCTAGAAATATTTGAGTTCTCCCGAGCTAGCCCCCTCTAACACGCTGCTTACTGCCTTCGATGGTAGGACTTTTCGTCCACATGGAGTTCTACCATTGTTTGAAATTACACTTTCCGGTAAGATAGTTGCTGTAGAGATTGAAGTTCTGGATGCTCCTCTTGATTACAATATGTTATTAGGCAAGAGCTGGACATATTCCATGCGAGCCATTGCATCGGAAATTTTCCGAGTTGTTATGTTTCCCCACGAAGGCAATATCGTCACGGTCGGTCAACTTTCGTTCTCACGGCAAAACAACCAGACTTCATCGGATACCACTATTCCTTTAGTTGATCAATCTGCCCCAGTAAGCGAGAGTTTAGGAGCAGGGCTTTACGAGTCATTAATAGGCACTTTCGACCTACCCTCCCCTGTTCTTTTCATGCATTCTGATGTAGGTACTTCTACTGAAACTTTCACGATTGGTCTTAGGACTGATCCATGGATCCTTACTACTGTATCAGAACCTTCAGTTCCTTTAACCATTGCAGAGATAACATACATGGAAGCACAACATGTTGCAATGGAACATATCGTGACTCCGCCAGTCTCTACTAAGTCGAATATGGACTATGCTCCTGAATGGTCATTGAATTCTACCCACTCTTTTGACTGTTTAGACACGGTCTTACCGTTTGATGAAGCCATTTTGGAAGCCATGATGGGCCTGGACCAGCCATGGGAACATATGCATCACAGGTCTTACCTGCTTCCAAACTTAGACAGGATAGAGAGAGGATAATTCTCTATGAGACCCGGTGTATTTGTTCATTTGTCATCTTTTCCTTCTACTTCAAGACCTGTTTACACTGAAGGGAATATGGCTAATATATCAAGAAAAATCCCAATTAACATTTCCACCAAACCTGGGGTCGTGGAAAACATTTTTATTGGTGCGGACTGTTCTCTAGAAGAGATCGCTCTGTATACCAAACTTTTTAAAGAATTCCGCGACATTTTTTCCTGGTCTTATGAGGAGATGCCAGGTATCAATCCAGCCATAGTTGAGCATGTCATCACTACATACCCTAACGCAAAACCTGTGATATAGAAGCTCCGTCCTGTGAATCCTTGAAAAGCAACCACCATTAATGTGGAGGTTGAAAAGTTGCTTAGAGCCGAATTTATCTACCCGATTGACATGATAGAATGGGTTTCAAACCCCGTTCTGGTTGATAAAAAGCAAGGTACCATTCGAGTTTGTACTGATTTCTGAAACTTGAATAAAGCTTGTCCAAAAGATAACTATCCTACACCATTTATCGACTAGATCATAGATGCTTGTACGGGACACAATATGTTTTATTTCATGGATGGATTTTCGGGATATAATCAAACCCGAAGATCAACACAAAATAGCTTTCATTTTCCCATGGGGAACCTTTACATATCAGAAGATGTTGTTTGGCTTAAAGAATGCTGGAGCTACCTTCCAGCGAGCTATGAATTTTGCTATTCACGATATCAAACATATAGTTATAGTCGATAAATGGTGTGGGATAGTTATCTTTCAGACAATCTTTATTCAAGTTTCAGAAATTAGTACAAACTTGAATGGTACCTTGCTTTTTATCAACCGGAACGGGGTTTGAAACCCATTCTATCATGTCAATCGGGTAGATAAATTCAGCTCTAAGCAACTTTTCAACCTCCACCTTAATGGCGGCTGCTTTTCAAGGATTCACAGGACGGAGCTTCTATATCACAGGTTTTGCATTAGGGTATGTAGTGATGACATGCTCAACTATGGCTGGATTGATACCTGGAATCTCCTCATAAGACCAGGAAAAAATGTCGCGGAATTCTTTAAAAAGCTTGGTATATAGAGCGATCTCTTCTGGAGAACAGTCCACACCAATAAAAATGTTTTCCACGACCCCGGGTTTGGTGGAAATGTTAATTGGGATTTTTCTTGATATATTAGCCATATTCCCTTCAGTGTAAACATGTCTTGAAGTAGAAGGAAAAGATGACAAATCAACAAATCCATCGGGTCTCATAGAGAATTCTCCTCTATCCTGTCTAAGTTTGGAAGCAGGTAAGACCTGTGATGCATATGTTCCCATGGCTGGTCCAGGCCCATCATGGCTTCCAAAATGGATTCATCAAACGGTAAGACCGTGTCTAAACAGTCAAAAGAGTGGGTAGAATTCAATGACCATGCAGGAGCATACTCCATATCCGACTTAGCAGAGACTGGCAGAGTCACGATATGTTCCATTGTAGCATGTTTTGCATCCATGTATGCTATCTCTGTAATGGTTAAAGGCACTGAAGGTTCTGATACAGTAGTAAGGATCCATGGATCAGTCCTAAGACCAATCGTGAAAGTTTCAGTAGAAGTACCTACATCAGAACGCATGAAAAGAACAGGCGAGGGTAGGTCGAAAGTGCCTATTAATGACTCGTAAAGCCCTGCTCCTAAACTCTTGCTTACTGGGGCAGATTGATCAACTAAAGGAATAGTGGTATCCGATGATGCCTGGTTGTTTTGCCACGAGAACGAAAGTTGACCAACCGTGACGATCTTGCCTTCGTGGGGAAACATAACAACTCGGAAAATTGCCGATGCAATGGCTCGCATGGCATATGTCCAGCTCCTGCCTAATAACATATTGTAATCAAGAGGAGTGTCTAGAACTTCAATCTCTACAGCAACTGTCTCACCGGAAAGTGTAATTTCAAACGATGGTAGAACTCCATGTGGATGAAAATTCCTACCATTGAAGGCAGTAAGCAGCGTGTTAGAGGGGGCTAGCTCGGGAGAACTCAAATATTTCTAGCAAGAAATGGACATCACGCACATCGACATGCCCTCATCTACGACAACCCGTCTAATGGTCATAGGACCATGAACCACTTCTATCTGTAGGGAAACGTGATATGGAAACCGATATTTGATATCAGACATATCAAAGCACACAGTCATGTTGGATGATTCCATACTTCCAATTGCTGCCAAAAGTGCATTTCGTTGTAACGGACAACTTTGCAAAACTTTTAAGGTGGACATGGCACAAGGGGTTTGGGCTAAATCTTCAACCACATTGTAGTTGGCAGCAGCCCGTGTGTTGGGATTGTGCGATGCCCGTTTCAAGACACCTTTCGGGATCTTGGGCTGTGGGTCCACAGGTATGTGGAGAGGAATGGAAGATTCTGGAATCTCTTTATCTTTGTTCTGTGCATCCGGGGTATAATTTCTTGCTCGCGTTTGCAAAAGTGCATCTGCGCTAACCATATTAATGAAAGTTTGATCAACTGGAGCATGAGTAGTGCCCCCAGCTTTGGAGGTGCTAGAAGCTGAACCCTTCCCCTTAGGAAATGGATCTTTAAGTACGGAAGGTTTCTTTTCTTGGAGCAGCTTATGGGCTTATTCGAGTAGAGGGCATTGGTGAGTGAGGTGATCCTGCTTGCAAAGCTTACAAGGGAACTTAACCTTCTTCTTTTCTTTGTTACCCTCCTCGGCATTCTCTTTATTCTTGGGATTTTGCTGGTTCCCCTCTCCTTTCTTTCCCTTCTTTTTGTTATTGGGCTTCCGAGGGCCCTTTTGATTGTTCTGAACCTGGTTTACAGATTCAGAAGTAGAAGGAGAGGTTGTGACGGAGGTCAGTTCTACAGTCGATTGTTTGACGGATAAGGCATGAACCTGCTTAGTCAATGCTTCGAAAGCTACAGAATCTATTGAACCCACTATGCCGCCAGCATGTGGTCCAGGTTTAGGTCCGCTAAGATCAGTGTTTGATCGCGGTGCGTCCAGTATAATCTCATAAAGTAGCCCAGACTATGCATAAACAAGGTCTAGCTGCTGGGTCCGTAAAATGACTTCTTCCTCTGTAGACACTCCAGAAGTAGCTACTTCCTTAGAAATGTTAGGAAGGAGTGATTTCATATACCACTCAAGAAGAAATTATGGAGGTATATTGGCTTTAATGAGCCTCTTCCATCTTCTCCACTCCTGAATGTGATCAGATAAGTGAGTGGCCTTATTCTGTCTAAATGTAGACAAAAGATCTGTCCCGGCATCATACCGAACGGGAAGCTGGAAGTGGTTCAGAAAAACAGTCACAAGATCTCGAAAGTTAAAAAACGTAGCTGCAGATAACTCAATGTACCATTTAGCCGCAACGCCGGTTAAGGTTCTTTGGAAAAGCCTCAACCTAATAGAATCTTCGTCCAATGAGTTCGAAGAACACCATAAATGGAAAGTGGTGACATGATCACCAGGGTCTTCACCGGTTTTGCCCTCGAATTTTGGAATGTCCGAAGGTAACTTAGTTGGAACTGGTGGCCAAGTCGCATTATGGCATATGTAATATACTAGGCAAGATCTGACCCAGATATTAACTCTACTTTAAAAACTTTTACAACTTTTACTAGTAGAATTTTCTATCACTTCCTTTGAACCGGGCAGAAGGTAAGTGAGGGGTACTGATGTAAGGATTGAGGATGGTGGGATGAAAGATCAATTCTAGAATTTATATGGGGTTAGGTGCAGCAGTATTTCAAAGTGCATAGCGGAGGTGTCCTATGCACCATGTACCAATACCTTTCACTTTTCAGCAATAGAGCTAGTCTATTGCCTACTTCGAGGCTTCCTGGGTAGCTGGCATATGCATACTAGATAGGATGGGTTCCTGAGGATCCAAGGCTGATTTATGAAATTCATATAAGTTCAATGGATGTATTGGACACCATTCAAAAGGATTTTGAAAGAGTAGGAGTCGTTTGGTAGTTTTAGGCCCTGCTAGGATGATAGAGCTAGTCAATTTTCAATCTTTACAAACGGGGTTTAAATCCTTCCAAATTCTTGAAGTAAGGTCTGATATGGTTGATATGAAGTATTATTAACCTCCTACAACTTATATAAAGTGAATCTGACATTTAGAACAATTTTGGCACTCATTCTTGCAAAACTAGTCAATAAATAGTGCTCAATGAGCTAGTCTTCCAATAATAATTAATAAATGGATTCATTAAATGTAAAACTCTGTTTTGAAATGTTATATGACTCTAATATACTATATTCAATAGAAGCAAGTCTAAATTTCATTCATTGGATCAAGCTGGTACTCATTTTATTGCTTCTCAACAGTACAATGTCATATAGACTAGAAAATCATTACATGGAGCCATAGAAGAGCTGGAAGAAGAGATAGAATGATTACATCTCTGATATGAAAGTGTACTGAGGTCTGAAATAGGTCTGAAATAGAGTATGAAGCGGTCACTGAGCTTCTGTGGAGAACTGGGGTGCAATACACAACTCTTCTCCTTCTTACTGAGAGATCTCCTCCAAATCTAGCAGTGGTTGAGAGAGTGAGTAAGAAGAGAAGTATGGATCTGATATGAAGTTGTTTACTGATATTGAACACCTCTAATGTCTACAATAATGGCTGTACCAACTCTCATTCAGGCCCTAGGTGCACTCCCAAGATCCATCTTCTTCAATGGATGAATCTTCACTAAAACTAGCTATAGAATCACTATTGGAGGATCCTGTTTGTTAAATTTTTAGAATTTACTTCCATCTGATCTAGGATCTTAACTGAGAGAACAACATGTACAGCATATCTACAGCATATCAATCATGGAGACAATAATTCAAGCACACAAGAGACACAAATATTTACTTGGGGAAAACCATAAAGGTGAAAAACCCCAATAACTTCCTCAGAGATAGATAGAGCAATGATACAACCCAAACATGAGAGATAGACATAACCTAGCAGCAGATCCTCCTCCTCCATAAGTGCGCCACTCCTCCTTGAGTGCATGAGTGAGAAGTGAGTAATCAAATAGAGTGCTTCCCGCACTCTATTTATACTTGACTTGACTTGCCTTTCACATAAATCATGTAAGATCGAACTTAACCACATAACATAATGCTGACTGGGCCGACCCCCAATAGGGTGGTCTAATAACCCTTTGACCCACATGGCCGACCCCCAATAGGGTGGTCTAATAACCCTTTTATCCACATGACTTATACAGGGCCGACCCCAACAAGGTGGTCTAATAACCCATCAAGTATAAGTTACGACATTTACAATATAAATGACGACACTTCCGTATAGAGGAATAATACCATCTCTATAGGAGTACATACAACATACATATATGAAATACATTCCGAAGTTACATATACATCAACACTCCCTCTTAACTAGGAAGGTATTTCTCAGCATAGGTCTTCTAGCACAAGTCTTCTTCTCTGGATCATCATCACTAGATAATCGTCATCGAGACATCATCATCGTCACTGCTGCTGCTATCTCAATCAATCTCTGAATCTACTCGTCATAGGAAGTTCTACAGAGCTAGTCCTTTTTCATACTGGATGTAGGCCCACCACCTGCAGGTCTTCATCATCACTGCCCATACTGTGGAATCCTCAAGGCTTATTATGTGCATCACAAAACCTCGCTGCAGCATCCCAGGCTATTACAAGCACACAGCTCTACCTGTAGGATCTCCCAAGAGCACATTACATGTGACCCATCAGAAAGCCTGGCTGAAGCATCCCAGGCTGTTACGAGCACACGGCTCTACCTGTCGGATCTCCCAGGAGCACATTACATGTGATCTCACCACAAAACCTGGCTGAAGCATCCCAGGCTGTTACGAGCACACAGCTCTACCTTTCGGATCTCCCAGGAGCACATTACATGTGGTCCACCACAAAACCTGGCTGAAGCATCTGAGGCCTTTTTCATCCTGTCCAAATCTCCCAGGAGCAAATTACATGTGGTCATGGCAAAACCTGGCTGAAGCATCTGAGGCCTTTTTCATCATGTCCAGATCTCCCAGGAGCAAATTACATGCCTTAGGACAAAACCTCGAAAGAGCATCTGCCAGATATCTATGATGCACCTGCAACAATTAATTAATAAGAATATGCGAAATAGTAGAAATAATAGAACAGAATCACTTTTATATTGATCACGGGCCACTTCGAGGGGGCAACCTCCTTTGAGCAAGCTCAATACAATTAACTTCACGGTGCCTTCAATGACCTCAACACACACTTATATACTAAGTCTATGCCCAATACTATGAGTCAAAACCATGGGACATATAATACTACAGGACGACTTACAAAGCATATGCGTCCAATACTATGGGCTAATATAAACTACGGATCAACAAATACTACGGGACGACTTACAAAGCATATGCGTCCAACAACAATATACTAACATAGTAAAGAGAAGGGTTGACATAGGTTCCTAACATCCCCTCTCCCTTAGAAAAAGCTTTGTCCTCAAAGCTTTGGTTGGAGAAATTGATGCAGAATCTGAAGGAGTGGTTCCCCGGTAGCATCCTCGGTTTGCATTTCGGGCCACTGACGCCTTTGGAGTGTCAAGGAGGATTGCTTGGAAGGCTGTAGATGAAGAAGAACCCTGTCAGCTGCGTGGAAAATGCGCTCAGAACGGTGCTGATCGGCTTGTTGTTTCAGGCGAATTCTGGCCATGTGAAGATTGTCCTGCAGAATGAGAAGAAGCTGATCGCGGTTTCGAAGAACCAAGTCAATTTCCTGAACTGGGGAGCTACTAAGGGTGTATGGAAGAAGAACTGGCGGTGTTTGTCCATAGACTGCTTCATATGGTGTCCTTTGAGATGTGGTATTGTACCACTAGAGTGCTGCTAGGAAATCCATAGAAATAGTTGGCCAAAGGTTAGTAGGGATGGGCAAGGATTTGATCAATCCCGAAAGGAGTGTTGGTTCCCCCTTGTTGACTTGGAAAGTATCATCATTAGCCACCATCTGTTGAATTATCATTTTTAGTCCTGGCCAAAAGAAGTTACATTGTTCCTGGTCATACATTTTGTAGAACCCAGAGTGCCTTGTTGATGAAGAAGCATGGAGTTCATAGAAGAGATAGCACTGTTGAACATATTGCAACCAATTTGGAACAAGCAGAGAAAGAGTTGTAAGAGAAACTGGGTCATCAATTGTGCAAAAAGGAGCATCTTCCACCATATTGTCCCTACCCTTCTTGTAAGTGATCACATAGGGATAACCCATGAGTTGGATAACCCATTGCAGGTGTGTTGGGGAGGAGACCCATTGTTCCAGAAAATTTTCCAGACTCAGGAGATCAGTCTTGATGCAGAAATAACTGCCTAATAGGTATGGCTGCCACTTCTGTACTACATGCAAAATAGCCATCATTTCCTACTGAGAGGTAGATGTGGCTACATTCTTACCGAAAAGGTCTCTTGAAGGCAGCAAGCTCATTGGTTCGGCAAAGATACCTGCATATCTATCCAAGGAAGTAGTGGAGACTGTTGATGGGTGCATCTGAATGGAATTGAGCTGAGCGATGACACCATGTGAATTCTTCTTAAGGATTTTTTCCAGGCGATGTGAACTGATGATGCAGAGAGACCCTGGTTGTAAGCCCCTAAATTTGTGTTGTGCCCCATTGACTTTAAACTGCATCCAAAGTTCAGCAAAATCCCATAAGATGGAGCCAAGTGTGCGTAACCATCAAACGCCCAAAACCACATCACATCCACCTAAGGACAATGCAAACATGTCGGAGCGTAGGTTATAATATTCCATAGAGATACGCACATTGTGACACTTCCCCTTGCAAGGTAAGGTGCCCCCATTGGAAACCATGACTTCAAATTTGGAGCAAGGATGGACAAAACAATCAGCCTGTTTGGCAATTCGAGGGTCAATGAAGTTATGAGTGCTACCAGAATCAATGAGTATGGTAAGAGAGAGCTTCTTGAAGTATCCCCTGACCCGCATTGTTTGTGGGGTGGTGACATCGGTTACAGCATGGAGAGAGATCTCGGGTGGGTCGTCCTGAGATGGGGTGTCAACAGGCAGGTGTTGCATGTCGACCGGATCATCTCCTGTATCTGTAGCTTCTTCACCAAGTTCTAAGGCAGGCGAAGAATCCACATCCAAGAGATAAAGCTTTTGTTGAACACATCTATGTCCCCAAGTGAATTTTTCATCACAATTATAGCAAAGCCCTTTTTCTCGGCGTGCCTGCATTTCTATTTCAGACAAATGCTTGAGAGGAGTTGGTTGAGGAGCAGGCGTGATGGGAGGTCGTTGGGAACCCATATTTCTGAAGGGAACAAAGGTGGGTTTGGAGCGTTTTTGAGCTGCGATCTTGTCCTCAGCCAACTTAGCCAACCCTAGGACTTCCATCATTGTGTTGGGACAAAACATTTTGACCTCTAAGCGGATTTCATCCTTGAGATCACTGATAAAACAACTCCTGTAGAATTCATCAGACAATCCTTTTGTGTGATTGGCTAGTTTCTCAAATTCCATTTGATACTCTCTCACTGTGCCAGTTTGGTGAAGTTTAGTGAGTGCTCCTATGAAGTCGTCAAAAGCACTAGGACCAAATCGTGGCAAAATGAGTTGGCAAAAATATGTCCAGTTTGGCTCGGGATGAGCTTTGATGTACCAACGGTACCATTGAAGGGCTTCCTGTTCCAAATGAAAGGATGCAAGTGGAACTTTCTGAACATCAAAAATATTATGCAGACTGAAATATTGTTCTGCTTGGTATATCCATCCAGTCGGATCCGTACCATTGAAGCGAGGAAAATCAAGCTTCGGCCCACGAAAATTGCTGGAAGCAGAGAACCCGGTGGCTGCAAAAGATTCTGGCTGTCTGGTATTGTTCATGGTTGAATGCTGAAGATGGAGGCTGAGAAATTTTTCATCTAGATCTTGGAGTTTGGTTTGGATGGCTGCAAGTGCTTCCTCCATGGTGTGTACTCTTGCACGAGTGACAACCATAACCAGGTTGGTTTTTTTTTGTTTTTTTTTGTTTTTTTTTGTTTTTTTTTTTTTTTTTTCTTCCAGACTGGAGCGGCTACGGCTCGAAAGGGATCTGGAACAACGCCGAATGGATTGAAAACGGCTGAATCTGGAACGGCTTGCAAATGGATATGAAACGGCGCAGCAGTGATCAACAATAGTTCAGCTGAAAGTAGATATGGACCCCAGGTATGTGCGGCTTCCTAACAGTTCAGGGGTTTCACTCGGCCACCAATGCTGTTTGACGGCTTGCGTATTGGGGCAGTACCCCTCACTCCACGGCTCAGGTAAAACTGATAACCGCTTTGCCACAAACGACAGCTCTTGGTTTACCTCACGGGTGGGAACTAGTCAATCAGGTAGGGGTCGTTGCCCTTTTCGCTGGAAGGTCCTCTCAATGGGCCATCTACTTCGGGGTTCCTGTGGTACTCCTCACAATGATTTTTAGGGCTTATGCCCAAGTACTTCCCATAGTTAAGCGGATAGGGATGATTCCCAAATCTGAACCTGCAACAGAAAAAATTTGGGCAGAAATTCCACCCAATGTTCAAAAACCGGATCTATATTGCTCAAAATCGCTATTATAGCATGTTTCCGAAACTGGAACAACCACTCTGCTTCTACCCATGAGAGCGGAATAGAAATCTGGGCACTCGGTCAAAAGATTTTCTCGCCGCAATTTCCGCGGCCGTCATCGAAATTCTGAAAAATTGCTGATTTTAAATCCGCGATATCTCCACTTTTAGATCTCCAAATGAGATGATTTTTTTTTTGAAACTGCGTATTTGTGAAAGAGGAATTCAGATATGCAATCGGTTTCTTCTGATTTTGTGCATAAAGTTTCAAAAATTGATCTGAAAGTCGTCGCCCAAAAAAAGAAAAAAAAATCCCACTTGTGCCAAAGAAAGTGCTCTGATACCAGATGTGATGCACCTGCAACAATTAATTAATAAAAATATGCGAAATAGCAGAAATAATAGAACAGAATCACTTTTATATTGATCACAGGCCACTTCGAGGGGGCAACCTCCTTTGAGCAAGCTCAATACAATTAACTTCACGGTGCCTTCAATGACCTCAACACACACTTATATACTAAGTCTATGCCCAATACTATGAGTCAAAACCATGGGACATATAATACTACAGGACGACTTACAAAGCATATGCGTCCAATACTATGGGTCAATACTATGGGCTAATATAAACTACGGATCAACAAATACTACGGGACGACTTACAAAGCATATGCGTCCAACAACAATATACTAACATAGTAAAGAGAAGGGTTGACATAGGTTCCTAACAATATCCCAGGGCACGAATTACATGCCATAGGAAAAACCTCGAAAGACTATCTACAGATCTCCCAGGGCCAAATTATATGTCCTCCCAAAGCAAAACCTCAAAAGAGCATTTGCCAGATATCCCAGGGCACGAATTACATGTCATAGGCAAAACCTCGAAAGACTATCTGCAAATCTCCCAGGGCCAAATTATATGCTCATCTGCACAACCTGATCCACGGCCATAGAGTATCAACCTGATACTCACCATACATCATCCTGATGTACACATGATCATCCTGATCATCATCACTGCAATATCCTACTGCATGTCATCTAGAGAAGCTCGTCATCCACGATCATCCTGATCATACAATGCATCCATCTGATGCACACCAAGTATCTACTTGATACATATCATCATACATAGTGTATCCACTTGATATATAGATACATGATCCACACAATGTATCCATCAACATACATGATCTACCTGATCATACCTGATACATATCAATATACATAGTGTATCCACCTGATACATAGATACATGATCCACACAATGTATCCATCAACATACATGATCTACCTGATCATACCTGATACATATCAATATACATAGTGTATCCACCTGATACATAGATACATGATCCACCTGATACAAATACAAGTACATGATACATATCACCATACATGATCCACCTGATCATACAATGTATCCACTTGATACATATACAGATACATGGTCCAAGCATCCAACATGATGCATATACAAAATACATACAAATGATCCAACTGATCATATCCAACATCCAACATGATGCGTACATACATATAAATGATCCAACTGATCATACCCAGCATCCAACATGATGCATACATACATATAAATGATTCAACTGATCATATCCAAGCAGAAACCAGAACATCATCCTGATGCTCATCATCCAGTGCTTACATCCACAGCCATGTGAAGGATCCTCCTTCCAACATGCTTGGAATGGATTCAGCAAATATGTCCATCACTTCTTCCTCGAAGTGTTCTCAATCTGAAGAATGCCAAGCCTCTCTCTGACGTACTCGAACTTCACCCTGGCTAGTGGCTTCACCAGCACATCTGCAATCTGCTCGTCCGTTGCAACATACAGGAGCTTCACAGCTCCTCTCTGCACCATATCCCTGATATAGTGATATTTGATCTCTATGTGTTTCGACCTGTCATGAAACACTGGGTTCTCGGACAACTTCACACAACTTTGGTTATCACAGAAGATACCAGTAGCATCCAACGGGAGATCAAATAACTCAGACAATAGCTTCCGTAGCCATACTGCCTCACAACTAGCTGAACAGGATGCAACATACTCTGCCTCAGTTGTGCTCATTGCTACGCAGGACTGCTTCTTGCTAAACCAAGAGATCACACCTGATCCCATACTGAAGCAGCACCCAGATGTGCTCTTCCTATCTGCAGCACTGCCTGCCCAATCTAAATCAACAAAACCCTGCAGGTTAAACTTTTGATTCACTTCATACTTGAGCCCCACTGTACCCTTTAGGTACCTCAGAACATGCTTCATAGCAACCAAGTGAACACTCCTCAGATCTATCAGGAACTGGCTCAATGTGTTCACCGCAAAGCAAATATCTCATCTCGTGTTCGTCAGGTACATCAAGGACCCAATCATTTGACGATACATAGAGACATCAACCGGCTCAGATGAAGCATCACAAAGAAGCTTCACATTCCATGCCATAAGTGTGGCCATGGCCTTGCAATCCATCATCCCGAACCTCTTCAGGATCTCTACTGCATACTTCCCTTGTCCAAGGAAGATTCCATCTGCACTCTGCCACACCTCCATGCCAAAAACAAATAGTGCATCATCCCCAAGTTCTTTATCTCAAACTCGGCAGCAAGCTTCTGCTGCTTGTCGGCAATCAATCTATCTTCACCTGTAACAAATAGGTTATCCGCATAAAAAAGTAGTATCACTGGATTTCCTTCCTCAATCTTGTAGTAAAGGTTGGAATCCGCTTTATTCTTGGTAAAGCCCAAACTGGATAGAAAGCTGTCTATCCTAACATACCAAGTTCTGCACACATATATGACTACACCATGCTGTCTTGAAATTCATATGGTGTATCTTCTATTTCATCACTTTTATATTTCTCTATGCTGCCATCTGCAGCATGCTTGATCTGATAGTTCCATTTGGAATTCATAACAAACTTCCCTTCAACTCTTGGGACCGCATCCCAAACATCGTTCTTCATGATCGATGGATCATGGCATTCTTCCCGTATCCTGGGAACTTCAATATCTTCAATAGATAATTTTGTTGCTGAACAAATGTTGTAGTTATTCTTTTGTAGGTGATGGCATACGATCTTTCCTATACAACAAGTTAAATTGCATGATTAGAAAACATCTCATAGTTTTTAGAACAAATTCTTATAGATAAAGAAATATGTCATACAGTCATGCAATTATCTTAGCCAATGCTTCAATACAACATTTATCCATATCCAGTAACTTTCTAGATGCCTTCCAATCTCTACCAGAACATTGTTAAGAGTGTGCACAACTCCCAACATGTCAGCAAAGAGGTTTCATTCTAGATAAGTAGCAATGGAATGTTGCGCAGTGCCATAGGCCACTTACCCATGCATATTAGTGGTATACTGTTCATTAATGCAATCATTCTAATATGCACAATACATATCCTAAGTCTAGGAATATGAGCATATACATCATTGAACAATTTTATTTAAACAAACAAATATGCAAGAAATGATAATTAAAATACTTGTCTTTGTTTGTTCGTTGGGTGGACTCCCTCTGAGTCTTCACTTCCTTGCAGGAGCTGCTGGAGTCCTAATATGAAGTAGCTTCTTCTACACCTTTCTGTTGTGGAATGTAGAGAGATGGTCAACTCCCTCTGAATATCTGCATCCTTGCATAAACCACTGGAGTGTACTTCCTCTTGATCTTTGCTTCCTGGATTACTTGTCCTTGAACTTATATTCATTCTCGATCCCTATGCATGCTTGTTAGTATCATCATTGTGTTATCCTCTAGGTCTCATACATAATCAAACATTCATTAGTATAATCTTAATATTATCAAAACACAATAATCTCAAGCATGTATAGTCAAGATCATTTCAAACACAGATAGTAAACATTAGTATTCAAGGTTTCAGGGAAGTCTTCTTTTACTCATGCATATTCTTATTTGATCATAGGATTCTTTTGGTTAGTTAAATCATCAATTAAGATAAGAGATATAATATGCATAACACCATGACTATTCAAACCTATGACTTCATGAATAATCATTATCAACAACACAACAATATAACATCCTAACACAAGGTAGGATTCTATCTTGATATAGGGAAAACATACCTGGATTAGCATGCTAGCTAGTTATGTCTAACATACTCACATGATGTCTTCTTGTTCTACTTCAATGACTTGTGCTAGTAACTTGTATATCCCATAGGTTAACCATTATAAAACCAAGTTATACATACCTCGTAAATGGATCTTCTATGAGATCCATGACAATGGATGAATCTTTGTCCTCATGTTATCATGATCATATGTTCTTGAACCAGAACATGATTTGTCTTTCTTGGTGTAACTTTCATGTTAGTAGACAACATAAACCTCATACAACACTATAATGCATTAGTACAATCATAAGTGTCAACACCCTAATCAATGAATATTTTCTATCGTGCATTCATAATTTTATTAAGGTGATATGACAAGTCTAAAATCAAGATTGTACTAACCGTAATAACATGAAGACAAACATACCATAACTTAATCATGAAAAAATCTCAAAACATACCTCGATGAGTCATACCTGTCGAGATCGCTTGTAATCTTCTTATGTAAGGCCTTAGCCTATCTCCCTCTGAAACAAGAACTTCTTCACTTATGCAGGTGACCAATCCATCTTCTTCTAGGATTAACCCCATCCACTTGATTTGCAAGAACTGGACCTAGAGCTGGATATGGGTTTGTTAGAGAAACCCCAAAAATTCAAACTTTGAATTTCAAACTTCCGAAAGGATAGAAATATGCGCCTTGATGAGATGATCAAGCTGGTATATTCAGAATTTGAAAAATGCAAAGTTTCACTCCTCAATTTTGCCTTTGAAACTTTCGGATTCACTGGACGTGACCCTGAACTGGGGTTTGATGAAGCCCACTCTTCTGCCCAATCAAAAGATTTGATCCAAAGCTCTAAGCTTCTATTTTTCTTAGCTTCCAGCCATGGTCACAGATTTCAGCCCACTCTGATTTTATTTGTGCCCGTCCACTGAACAATCTGAAAATTAAACTTGGGGCCTTCAAAAAAATCTAAGTAAAATGTAATATGACTAAACTGCACTGTAAACTCTATCTGCACTAAATCACGAACAAAAATCTTAACCGAGTTAATATAACTGAGTAGAATTCCTGGATTCCACTGCTTCCTCCACAAGGACCCATAATTTTATGTCACCTCTAGAAAGTTATCACTCCAAGGAATTCCCGGATTCCAAAGTATCAACTGCATTTTTCCAATCTCCAAGCATGTGGATTCCCTCCACATAGGCCAACTTTTGCAAGTAACATTAATTTATCTTGGCAACTTTGCTGCTTAGCTGCCTTCCCTTGACCATAAGCAAAAACATTTTTGCAAGGAGATTTCATGTCTGTCAGGTAATCTTTCACCCAATCCATATGTGGATAAGTGACATCAGATGGCTGCAAATTATGCCTTTTCTGTTGCTTGCAAATCATATAAAAATCAGCAATGATGAAAACAATTTTCTTGCAACAAAACATAAGATTCTTACCTTCTAGGTTTTCCCTTTCAGTGATGCCTCTATCCATCCAACCAATGGATGGAAAAACACCTTTATTTGCTGAATCATATGGAATTTGATCAGCCATATGTCTGTCCTCTTCAAATAAAGAGAAATCATGATTTCTACGGAACTCCATAGGTGTTCCCCTCTTCATCCAATGGCTCAACTCTCTGCCATTGATCCAAGGGTGCCAAACTACATCACATGACCCACATGTTGAAAATAAGTGTGGATCTGATGCCTCCTTGTCAAAAGTGGCTGCACACACATGCATGGGCTATCTCCACTGCTGTAGGTTAAGGAACATGTCATCTGACTCAAAATTAGGATCTTTCTGCTCATCATGTGACACAAAAAAATAGAATCCTTTTACCCAATTTTCATTCCCAAGGTTTGTGGCTGAATGTGAAGTGGGGAATGAAGGGTGGTGAGCCATGCTTCTGAACATTTCATCTACTAAAGTTGTGGATGTATCCTCTCTATTGATGGCTGAACCATCTATGGTGAAATCAAATGCACCTTCCTTGGAAGAAAGACCTTCTTCAATGATCCTCTCATGTTCATTTTGGAAAAAATCATGCACTTGCTTTTCACCCACTTTTTCTGCACATTCTTCAAGCGCATACCGCATAGAATGCTCCTCATGGTCCACCCACTCATGAGATTCCTTCATGTAATATTTTATTTCATTGACCCAAAAGGGATGACTCTTAGGAAAAATTGAGGATTTAGTCAATTCTTTCCACTCTTGCTGGAATTGTTTTATCTTCATTTGGGATTCTGAGAGAGCACTTTGAGTGTATCTCAAAGAATCTTGGGTGGCCAACAACTCACTTTTGAGCTTGTAGTTCTCTTCTTCATATCTGCAAATATTTTTTTCATCATGCAATGATGCATCCCGCAACAATTCAACAAGCTCACACATGTAATTTTTATCTGAAAGCAACTGTGAGAAATTACCTTTGATTGTGGACATTGTTTTCTGGATATTCTCCATGGCTGCAAAAAGATATTGATCTTCCCTTAAAGCAGCTTCCCAACACAACTTCAACACTGAAGAATGAATGTCATGGAGAATTTTTAGGGCCTCTTGGATCTTCTGTTTATCCATCTTCAATGACCCTGCAAGAAGATGAGGTTCTTGCAGATGTTCCTCCTCTTCATTCCCCATCACCGGATCGATTTCAAGCAATGCACTCGAGGTTTCGAAATCTGATCCATATGTTGCTGCTGCAATATATTCATCTTTTAGGTCCTTAAAAACATAATTTGAGCTACAACATAAGAGCTTATTCATCCTTGGTGCGACAGAAATATCGTCTCTCAAAGTTTAAGCCTTCACACTGCTTTCATTTTTTACACTAGAATTATGAACCTCATCACTAGGGGGCTCAAACATTCTGAAATTTTCAATGGACATGGCTGCCATCTCATTTTGACCTAATGACACATAAAAATAAGAAATTACTAATTCACCATGTGTCATGTTCTCCTCCTTATGTGGTGGAATTATGATGGCTTGTTCATCCACCCATTTCTCTGCTTCACACCCTATTGTGATGTGCTCACTTTCTGCTTCCTGGTGATGCTCAAGTTGTGTCCTTGGATCTGATTTATGTTCTACTTTTAGATCTGATCCGAAATATGGTTCAACACCCCTAACAGTACCAATCTCATCCGAGATGATCTTGAGATCCTCATCATAGAATCTTGCAGTAGATTCTTCTTCTATTTTGTCAACAATCTCATGATTGGGTTTTGGGTCATGTTTCTCCTTGGTTGTCTTAGGATGAATATTATTGGAGGATCTTCTTGAAGAGGATCCAAAAATTCTTGTGAAGTCACATGCATCCAATGCAACTTTGATATCTTTTATTATATCTTCCATAGAAGGTTTACCTATGACTGTAGAACATGCAACTTTTTCCTCAATATGGCTATCAGAATAATCATAGTCTATTCTGTCAATCATGATTTCATGGGGGATGCTTATGGAAGGTACTTCTTAGGAATTATCTTCCTCATACTATCTGCAATATTCTTCATACTGCGCATCATAATATTCATCATATTCCTCATAAGAATAATCTTCTTCCTCATAAATCTCAAAGTCTAAATATTCCATAACTGGAACTAATTCCACATCTGCAATCTTGAAGATAGTGCTGAGATATTTTTCCAATGAGAATTACTTTCCATAAGATGAGCCAAGGAAAGGGCTCTGATACCACTGTAATATCCTATGGACAATTTACCAAGAATATTAACTCAATTCCAAGTCTTTAAACTCCACTTCGTCAAATTTCTGCTAAACTCTTCGACCGTGCAAGGAGTAAGTGAGGTGTATTGGGATAAAGACTAAGGATGGTGGGATGAAAGTTAAATTATGGAATTTATATGGGGTTAGGTGCAAAAGCAGGTCAAATTGCAGATCGGAGGTTTCCTATGCACCATGTACCAGTACCTTTCACTTTTCAGCAATAGAGCTAGTCTATTGCCTACTTTGAGGTTTCCTGGGTAGCTGGCATATGAATACTATAAAGGATGGGTTCCTAAGGATCCAAGTCTGATTTATGATAGTCATATAAGTTCAATGGATGTATTGGACAGCATTTAAAAGGATTTGGAAAGAGTAGGAGTGGTTTGGTAGTTTTAGGCCCTGCCAGGATGACAGAGCTAGTTAATTTTCAATCTATACAAACGGGGGTTAAATAATTCCAAATTATTGAATTAAGGTATGATATGGATGATATGAAGTATTATTGACCTCTTACAACTTATAGAAAGTGAATCTGACTTTTAGAACAATTTTGGCACTCATTCTTGCAAAACTAGTCAATAAATAGTGCTCAATGAGCTAGTCTTCCAATAAGAATTAATAAATGGATTCATTAAATGTAAAAATCTGTTCTGAAATGTTATATGACTCTGATATACTATATTCAACAGCATCAAGTCGAAATTTCATTCATTGGATCAAGCTGGTACTCATTTTATTGCTTGTCAACAGTACAATGTCATATAGACTAGAAAATCATTACATGGAGCCATAGAAGAGTTGTAAGAAGAGATAGAATGATTAAATATCTGATATGAAAGTGTAATGAGGTATTCAATAGGTATGAAATAGAGTATGAAGTGGTCACTGAGCTTCTGTGGAGAACTGGGGCGCAATACACAACTCTTCTCCTTCTTACTGCGAGATCTCCTCCAAAACTAGTGGTGGTTGAGAGAATGAGTAAGAAGAGAGGTATGGATATGATATGAAGCTGGTTACTGATCTTGAACACCTCTGATGTCTGCAATAATGGCTGTACCAACTCTCATTCATCCCCTGGGCGCACTCCCAAGATCCATCTTCTTCAATGGATGAATCTTCACTAAAACTAGCTGTAGAATCACTATTGGAGGATCCTGTTCTCCCGAATGAATGTAGATCTTCAATGGAGGTTGGAAGCATATATTAATGGCTGCAATATCTTGATATGGAACTAAAAAACACTCACTGGAAACTATGGGCCTTGGGGCACATCACCCAAGAAGCACAGTTGAGGCACAGCACTCAACTAAAGAAGCAGCAGAGCTCTCATGAGAAAACATAAATGATCAAAAGTTCTTCCTTGGAGTTGGTTGGCTTCTTTTATAAACTTTATGATGACCTGTTGAGTAAGTTACTTAGCTTTGGTGACTTGTGAGAGTAGGTTACCACTTGCCCATCCTACTCCAATTCATGTAGGCACCTTCTTGGAATAATTAGCAAGTTTTGTCTTAGAAAAACTTGCCAACTTTTGTCTCTCTTCACCCAGATTAGCAAGTGCGCCTTAGTTAGCTTTTTGGATGTTGCTAAATCTTTACTTACAGTTTTTTTTGTTCTTTCCACTTTTTTGCTTTTTCCTGCTTTTGCCAGTTTCTAATTTGTTTGCCTTGTCTTCTTTCCTCCTTTGGACTCCTTGCTTTTCCTGAGATTTGCCACTAAGGCAAGAGTGGTCCACATGACCAAATTCGACCTCCTAGCCATATTATCACCATTTGCCAATATTTATTAGCAATATTTATTAGCAATATTTATTAATAAAAATATTCCAACTCATAATTAATTCCAAATTCAACATTTAAGCAATTAATTAATCTATATGGTATAATTGCCTCAAAATTAACCCCTACTCCAATTTGGCAACATCTTCCACATGGGTGCCCTCTTGTCCCACTTGCTCATTATCCGTTAATTTTATTTATCAAAATTACCTTTAATAAATAAATTTTCCAACTTGGGAGACTTAGGCCAAAATTAATTCTAAGCAAATAGAACTAATACCCATTAATTCCCTTAGGGGTTGATTTTGTCCCCTTTCACCCATGGTACTGGATGAACCAAAATTGGGGACATGACAGCATACTGGATCATTTGTTAAGTTGGAAAGGTCTGGCAAATTCAGAGTTACCAGAAATGGTAAATGAGCTCTACAAGATGGCATTTGATAAGCTGGGGTCATAAAGGGGGAACCACCCATAGTTTGAACCGTAAACTGCTGGTAGGGGTTTCCCCCAGCCATCTGTTGGTAGGGGTTTCCCCCAACCATCTGCTAGTAGGGGTTTCCCCCAGCCATCTGTTGTTGAGTGAAAGTGTTGTTGAAATTCCCCCATCCAAATGAAAGTGGGTTGGTACTCTGAATGTTTGTCCACTGAGGCTGGGCGTTAGCCCCGCCATATTGTTGATTAAGGATGTTACCCCCTCCTCCAAAAAATAATGAAAAAGTGGTGTTTCCTGTAGGTACATTATTTTGATTCATGTTGTAACCTGCAAAGGTGTTAAAACCGGGGGTAGTCGAGGTGGATGACGCAGTCATGGTACTCATGACAGGCATAGTTGCATAAGAATTCGGCCCTACATTCGGTGTGGAAATCCAAGTACTAGGTATATGATATGGCTGTTGAGTTGCAGGAGGTGGAATAAGATTTACTGTACTATTGGGTCCAAAAGTGGGTGTAGAGGCGGATGCCACAGTTGTTGAACTCGGCATGCCTAAGGTACCGGTATTAAAACCGAAGGACGGAGTCAAAACAGAAGTTAGCTGTGCTGAACTCGGTGTAGCAGTGGAAGGAGGATTTACAGTATTTGTATTCATACCTATTGTGGGAGTCTGTGGAACTCCCTGTTCACCTCTCGGGTTAGTCATAAAATGCTCAGGTGTGAAAATATTTGCACTATAATCAGGTTGCTGGAAACCAATAGGTACCAGAAGCAGATTGTTAAGATTAGTTAGAGGAGGATTAAAGGGAGTACTAAACTCGCCAGAAGTGAGATCCTCAATCTCAACTGTATTAAAAGCTTGTTGATCTGGAGTCCCAGGTTGTGGTTCCTCAGGAACCTCTATTTCACCAATAGTTTCAAAAGGACCACTGGAATCTATCCTCTATCGTCCTTGTGGCGGTAGTGGTTACACTCTAAGTGGGAGAAGGTTTTGCAACCTTCTAGACCTATGAAGCTGTTGGTCTTCCACAATTATATATAAAAATAAAACTAAGTAAAAACCTAGTGGCCACTAAGACTAAGGAGCAAACAACACACCACTAAAAAATCCTAAGTATACAAACCAGGAAAACAAGATGCCTTCCGGAGAAGATTATGGGATGATGAGGGCCCAGAATAGATCAACGAAGGATGAAGAACAGTTACCCGGGGTCCACAATACAATGACTAAGGGTGCAAGCGTTGGAATCACCCAACCGCCCCCCCAAAGACCTACAAGGGATTTCCTCCCACGTCTGTCCTAGGTACAACAGATATACCCTCCGCTGTCACCTGTGTATGATCCTATGGTTAGATACTAAGGCTACCATACATACGAAAATTCCTAGGGGGATAGTTGTCAGCCTGATCAAAACGAGTGGGCAGGGTAGCTAATCCCGAAGTTCGGATGGACCCCCGTATGCGAATCGACCCTGGTTTATGGTCAAAAGGAACATGAGGGAGGTATCCTCAATGATTCCGATCTTCCATGGCCTCATGCTTAGCTCTGGTTTCAGTAGATTTTCCCAGGAATATTTGATATATATGGGTTTACCTATATGGCAGTCACACTACGATTTTTGAGTAATGAAATAAGCTTCGAGCAATTTAAGGTGTTTTAAGCTCGAAACTCTAGCCTAGACTTGTTAGTGTCGTGTATCCCTACAAAGAAAATTGTTTCTAATTGATTTTATTAAGATTCTTTTTAAGGTTACTTTTTACTCAATGGGGCAGTGCATTGTGTGGTGTGGTTGCAATAGAAAGCAAAGTGCATGAAATAAACAACTTTCAACAACAAACAGACTTTTTATTTTTTGTTTAATATTCTTTCCAAAATGAAGAGTAAGCAAACCTAAACAAAGCTTTCTTTTTGTTTTCTTTTCAAATTCTGAACAAAGTAAACTACGCTACTCTGCAAAGATCATAAGCCTCAGTGTTCTAAGCTACCTAACTTATTTTTCTTTTTCTATTATATATGAACGAAAAGAACTTGAAAACGGAAGCAAGTAAGACCTACAAAAGATGTGCAAGTACGGAAAAATGACTCTAAAGTTCACAACAATCAAAAGAATGATCCGACAAAGACTTGTCCTACAAGTTTTTTCAAAGGAAAAATCTCTTGAACTTGGAAGCAAAGTGTGAAGAAAACAAGGAGGAAAGATGCTTAAAACTAGAAATCAAACTTAAAAGAATGCTCCAAAGCACCAAACCCTAACAAGAACACTAAGCCAAGTAGTAGGTAGGCAAGCGAACTAAAGACGACCTTACTAACACAAAGACTCAAAGGTGAAGCAAACTAAAATACTTCAAACTCACTTGATACTGAAAATGACAGCGAGGTCAAGAAATGTTGGGACTCAAAAAATTTTGGAAGACACCCCAAAAACTCCAACAAAAAAAGGGTCAAACCCTAAAACAAAGGATGAGACACCCAAAGAGCACACAAGTGTTGCAACACAGTACTAGGGTATGGATGAGCAACTATGTTCACCAAGGAACAATGCATAGTCTCCAAAAAGAGTCACAAATGAACCAAACACTTCAAAAGTAAACAAGTGACCAAAAGATGACCTAAAGGACTCAAAAGAGGCCAATGAGGCTCAACGAGGGATTAAAAACCTCAAAGACCAATCAAGAAGACCAAAAAAAAAGTTAGAAACCCACCCAAACAGGCAAAAAACTCAACCCTACTTCAAACAGAGAGCTACAAGAATGTGCCCTATTGTGTAGTAGGCAAACTAGCGCATTTGGGTATATGTGCCCTACTGTGCAGAGTCAAACTAGCACATATGCGATACTGTATGTACAGTAGAGTAGCGCACAAGTCTTAAAAAGTTAAAAACTAACTTTGTAGAGGTGTAAAAAGACTGAGTCAAACAAAAGGAAGCAGGTAGGGGCAACCTACAGGGCTTCTCAGAAGATTAAAAGGGTTAAGAAGTACTGGAAAGACAACAAGAAGGGTTTCCTAGAGCAAAAAAAACAACCTCCCCATTGGAGTCGCCAGTCTGTTGGCGGGAAATACTACCCTATAGTGAGGAAATAGACACTATCAACTTAAGGGGGTGACAGGTAAACATATTGATTGCATTACATAAGCGTTTATAAACGGAAATAGATTAGAGACCTTGAGGACATACCTTGTGAATGAAGTTTGATCCTAGCTTTTGTCGAACCTTGCGCTCCATCCTCCACTCAATCTCCCGTCTGATAAACCTGCAACACAAAGACCTTTCTCAGTGTATCTTGGCCAATATAATAATGATGGAATTAAAAAGTAATTCAAACATCAAGCATTAACCAACATTGATCCAAACAAATACTTAGTCCATTAAGCATTTGATTTGGGACGAGAAAGATGTTTCAACCTTTTATTGTCAAAAACATATGAATAATACAAAGTATACCTGACTTTGCAGCATGCGCATGTAACCTGATCCTAGGCTCCTGCTCCTCTCCGACTTCAAAGTTTCTACAGCATAACCACCTTCAATACAAGCTTCTCATATAAGAAGAGTCTCTCTATGGCTCTAATGTCTATATGTCTAACCCCTCTCTTCAATCCTCCTTGTATTTATAGGACAAGATAGGCAATTCAGGTTGAGAGGTGGTTGAAGGGGAAGTTGGGGAAGTTGGGAAACCAACTGCAACTAATCCCAATTCGTCAAATTAATATTTTTTTATCATATTTTAAGATGTGCGCGACTATTTCACAGTGGAGTAGCACCCAACATGCAACTACAGTGTTTAAGAACCAGCGTTTGCCACTTTTTAATGCTGTGCACTAGTTTATTGAAGTAGAGTAGCGCATACCAGGAGATGTGCGCTACTATATAGCGCATACAGAGTAGGGAATATGTGCTGGTTTGCTTAAGAAGAGTAGCGCCCATGCCAAAATATGATATTTTTAGGGTTTTTTCAACTTATAGGAAGGTGAGTCAGGTCAAAGTCTCATCTGAAGTCATCCTGCTCTTCAATCCAAGTTGTCCTTTTATGTGATCGAAAACTCAAGGTTATCACGGACGGAGAAGTGCATATTTGACCTATAACACCTTTGTCATTGATGACAACAACTCTTCAAATCCCCCCCCTTTGACATTAATGACAAAGGATCTCAAAACTCCCCCTGTCAACTATATCCATCTTTTGTGACAGGGTACAATCTTCAACTTATACTAAGGAAAAGGGATAAGATAGGAAAAAGACCCTCCAGTTAGTGGTTTAGTAAATATGTCTACAATTTGTTCCTTTGTATCAACATACTCCAATTTGAAAACTTTTTGTGACACTTGTTCTCTTAGAAAGTGATATTTTATTGGAATGTGATTTGTTTTAGAGTGCATAACTGGATTCTTGGATATGTTTATAGCACTCGTGTTGTCACAGTGTATCACAATTGGGTCCTCATATTTCACAAGTAGATCTTCTAATGTTTGTTTCATCCATATGACTTGAGTACAACATGATGCAACATCAATATACTCAGCTTCTGTTGTAGAAAGTGAAATGGAGGACTAAATTTTTGCTTAGTCGTGATACCAAGCAATCTCCCCCGTAAAATGTTACTCCATTGGCACTATTTCTATCATCAATACTTCCTTCCCAATCTGCATCATTAAATGCCTTCAGAGTGAATTCATTTCCTTTTGGATGCCATAAACCACACTCCATGGAGTACTTTCAAATATCTAAGGATTCTTTTTACTGCTGCCACATGTGTTTCTTTGGGGGTTGATTGGAACTAGTGACCAAGCCTACAGACTGCATCACATCTGGTCTTGTAGCTGTTACATATAGCAAACTACCAATCATTGACCTATACATGGTATGATCTACTTCCAAAGACTCATCATCCTTGATTAATTTACAACTGGTGACCATAGGAGTACTAACAGGTTTTGAGTCTTCTATTTTAAACTTTTTCAACATATCTTTGATATACTTGTTTTGAGAGACTTGTAAGCCAAGGAATAATGTCAGTTCACCCAACATTGAAATTTCAAACTCCTTCATTTATGAAGCAAACTTTACACTCAAAATATGTAGATCACTTCCAAATATGATATCATGTACGTAGACAACAACAATGATCATATTTTTGTTTTCAAACTTTATGTATATATTATTGTCAATGACCCCTCTTCTATATCCTTGCTGCTTCAAGTACTTGTCTAATCTTGAGAACCATTCTCTTGGAGCTTGTTTGATGCCATAGAGTTCCTTTTTTAGTTTGCAAACATAATCTCTATTTTCTGATAAGAGAAAACCTTCAGGTTGTTCAACATAGACTTCCTCTTCAAGTTCTCTGCTAAGGAATGCAAATTTTACATCCATTTGGTATACTTTGAAGTTTGTGGAGCATGCAAGTGCTAAAAACATTCTAATGGCTTCAATTCTTGCCACAGGTGCAAAAGTTTCTTCAAAGTCAATACCTTATATTTGAGCATATCCCTTGCATACTAGTCTAACTTTTTTTCTTATGACTTGACCATCCTCATTAAACTTGTTCTTGAAAATCCATTTGGTCCCAATAACATTCATGCCTTTCGGTCTTGGTACAAGTTTGGTTTTTCTCTATTTGGTCCAACTCATCATTCATGGTGCTAATCCAATCATTATTTTTTCTAGCTTCTACAAATGTTTTTGGCTCAACTAACGAGATTAATGCTTGTTCTTGAAAAATCAGTCTTCTTCTTGTACCAACACCTACATCCTTGTCACCTATGATTAGAATTTCAGGATGATTCTTTTGAATTCTTCTAGATGGAGTTTTTGTATCATATTTAGGAGAGTCTTTGTCTTCACTTTCATGTGATTCTTCATCTTCTTTTTCTTCTTTTTCTTGTTCTAAATCCTCCTGCTTGCGATAATCTACATCTTTCTCTTCTTATTTTAAAAACTCCTCCTTTTGATAATCTTCATCTTTCTCTTCACCATCAGTTTCTTCATCATCCTCATTTTCTTGAATTTTAATTTTTCTTGGTTTAATTTCATCAACAATTACAATTGCACTTTCTATGATCTTGTGTGACCTTAGATTGTAACATCTGTATGCATTTTTTGTGGATGAATATCAAAGAAATATGCCCTCATCTATCCTGGAGTAACATTTTCCAAGATCCTCATCATCTCTCTTTATGTAGCACTTACTTCCAAAGACTCTAAAGTACTTAATTGATGTTTGTCTGCCAAACCATAGCTCGCAAGGATTTTTATTATTATTTACTCTGAGTTGTCCTCTATTTTGTATATAAATAGTTGTATATATTGCTTTTATCCAATAGCTATCTGTAATTTTAGCTTCATTAAGCATGGTTTTTGCTGCTTCTTGAACTGTCCTGTTCTTTCTCTCAATAACTCCATTTTGTTGAGGATTTTTTGGGGCTGAAAATTGCCTTTTGATTCCATGAGTTTCGCAAAACTCATTGAATTCATTTGCGGTAGACTCACCACCACTATCTAACCTTAGACATTTAATTTTGAGATTTGTCTCATTCTCAACTAGTCTTTTAAAAGATTTAAAATTCACAAAGGATTCTGATTTTTCCTTGAGGAATGTCACCCAATTCATCCTTGTATGATCATCAATGAATAACATGAAGTAATTCTCACATCGCATGATTTTAGTCCTTGTAGGTCCACATAGATCATTGTGAATGATTTCCAATGGCTGTGATGTTGTATGCTCTTTGATCTTGAAGCTTTATTTTGTTTGTTTCCCATGAAGACAATGTCTACAAACATAGTTTGGAGGTTTTATGATATTTGAAAAGTTTCTTACGGCTCCTTTCTTACTTATTTTTACAAGATTGTCAAAGTTCAAGTGCCCCATCCTTCTATGCCACAACATACTCTCATCAGTATGACTCATGTAACATTGTTCTTCATTTTCTAGGATGTATACATTGCTCAAAGTTATCACAACAGTCTCAATAAGTTTTCCTAAATTTTTCCTTCTGATTTCACATTTCTTGGAGTCAAATATGCAAATGTGCCCTTGATCACAATTTTGACTCACACTTAGGAGATTAGGTTTTAAGTTTTCTACTAGTAGAACATTTTTGCTTTAACCTTGTTTCTAAGAGCCATTGTACCCTTCCCAATTATTTTAGAAGATAAATTATCTCCAAAAGTGATTTTTCCCTTTTGATCTCGTTTTAGGCTTATGAACTTGCTTGGGTATCCTGTCATGTGCTTTGAACATCCACTTTCCACATGCCATAGATTTTGCTTTTTTGTGGCACATAGAGCTATCAAACATTTTTCTTTCACATCTTCTATCTTTTTCCAGCCTTTATTTTCTCCTTGCCTTTAGTTGTGGATCCTTTTTCAATAGGAATCACTGGTTTACATTTTATAGCTATATTCCCATAGTTACCACATTTGTAACATTCTATGGCATACCTCTGTAAGGGTGCAAAAGTATTCTGACTTCTGCCTTTTGGAAGATCACTAGAATTGTCCTTGTAGGAGATTTCTGATTATGTTTTCGATACATCCTACAATCAAATGCTTTATTCCCAAAATTGATACAGACATAACCATTACCCAAAAAGAGTTGCAGATTTCTCCATTGTGATCCTTTTATACTTCCTTAGTTATTCAGGAGCACTTATGAGCTCTGCTTCAAGATCTACCACTCCTAATTCTTCTTCGGGGTTTTTTCTCTCTATTCCCATGAATAGAACTTCTGCTTCTTGATCTTCCTAGAATCATCTAAGAAGCTATCATCCATGGAGTAAAAGGTAATTTTTTTGTTTTTCTTCATAAACCTCCTTTTGTTCTTCTTGAATTCTTCAGGGTACTCATCATTGTATTCTTGTTTGGGATAAGGGCATTTGGAAGCAAAGTGACCGATTCCCCCACAGTTGAAACATTTTAGGAGCAATTTCCCTTTGTACTTACCAATACCCTTCTTAATATTTTTAACAAGAAGTGCTTCTTCATCATCAGAGTCTTCTGATTGAATCTTCGTTTTAGATTTCTTAGCTACTTTTTATGCTTTACAAGTTGCTTCCTTCTTTTGAGAATTATATTCTCCAATCCTCATTTCATAAGCTATGAGGATCCCATATACTTCATCCATGGTGAGCTTGTCAAGATTTTCTCTATATTCTAGGGTGGAAATATTAGGATTGTAAATCATTGGAAGTGATCTTAGTACTTTTTCAACTATTTCCATTTCTTCCAATTCTTCTCCTAGCCCTTGAATTGCATTAACAATTTCATCAATTCTCTCAAAGTATTCTGAAACGTTCTCTTCTTCCTTCATTTTTAGACTTTCAAATTGAGCTTTAAAATTCTGGAGTTTGGCCCTTTTTACCTTGGTGTCTCCTTCATAGATGGTCTGCAATTTGTCCCAGATCTCCTTCGTTGTTTTGCAATGCATCACCTTGGAAAATACTGTTCTGGCTAATCCATCCAAAATTGCATTAACATCTTTTGCATTGTATCCAAATTGTTTTATTCCTTCAAGATCTATGGTAGGGGATTTTGGATATATATACCCCAATTCTATAGATAACCAAACTTCTAGTCCAATAGACATTATATGACTTCTCATCCCAACACTCCAGAACTCATAATCCTCACCATTGAATAGTGAAACCTTGGAGGACATTTTCCCTTGTTGATCCATAGGGATAAAAGATCTCTCTTCAAGCGGTTAGACTTTAGTGAAGAGACCTGCTCTAATACCAATTGTTGGAAAGTGAAGTAATACTGAGAGGGGGGTTGAATCAGTATTTAGATATTTCTTCATTTTTATCACTTTTAAGAACAAAATCAACAATACAAGCTGAACATGAAATTTTATCATCGAAACCCAATTGGGAAAACCACGAACACTTTCTATTACTGCAAAATTATATTTACAAGAATTTGCAAGCACCAACTTGCTGGATGATACAATACCCAATATTTTCAGCTACAACTGAAGGATGCAGCAACACCTTATTTACCAACAACAACTGGAAGGAATCTATGACTTCCCATAGGATTGTGTAGCATGTCGTTGCGCCTCCCAATAACCCTTTAAATGATTACGTGTTCTCTATTTTCTATACACCTTTTGATTTTCTATTTGAATGTACAGAGACACTTTATTTGAAGGATTAAAGATTTGTTTATATACCCTCAATTGTGCCTCTTCACCTAACAATCACAAATATTCATCGTGATCCTTTACAAATAAAACTAATTTGAAATTACCTCTATGTTTTAACCTGCAAAATTAACAGTGCGATTATGAAACACTTCAACTCCGCAACTCTGACTCTGACATGTCGACTCCAACTTCTTTATTCATTGATTTACAATATGTCGATATTCACCATCGATTCCAACTTCGTCATTATGATTCTGACTGGTCGATTCTGATGTCTATATTCTGAACCTCAAAAATACACTCTTAATTTAGTGTTCACCATCGATTCCGACTTCGTCATTCTGATTCTGGCTGGTCAATTCCAATGTCTGTATTCTGAACCTCAAAAATACACTCTTAATTTAGTGTTTCTGACTCCACCATTTTGACTCCGACTTGCCGATTCTGATGTCGAATTCCAACTCTGAATTTTCGACTGCAACTCCGACTCATGACTCTGGTTCATACTGACAACTCTAATTCCCCCTTCAACTTTCCGACTACATCTCTGACTCCGACTCGACTGACAATGGTTGACAATAGGTCGACTATTGACTTAATTTACAAGGACTCGACCATAATACAAGAAGTCGGCACTGATTGACAAGAGGTCGACTATTGAATTAATTTACAAGGAATCGACCATAATACAAGAGGTCGACACCGACTAACTTTATATGATTGACCACTTTTTTTTCTTCGACTTTTTTTACTAGTTTTAAGAGACAACCAGAATTAAACATAAACTAAATATGGCATCGACCATTTACACCGGATTGCTATACTTTTCCTTTGTCATTAATGAACTTCTTTGATATCAATGACAATCATACTCAATAAGCTTTGCTTTATTTGTGAGAAACATAATCAAGACACATGATGTTGAACCTTAGTAGTTAATCAAGAAAAACTCATTTAACTCAATGATCTAGGTACTACAAATTTCAGTGCTCAATGATTATTGTCTATTAATTACAAATTTACGATTTTGATCCAGATTTATGCAGGAACGCAACAGAATACACAAATACCCATAAAAACAAATATGCAGCGGAAATAACACTTCATTTTAATTGCTCAAAGAACTGAAACTTGTTTACATACAGGATGGAAATAAACTAGCTAGAGTGCTGGTAGCTTATCTCTTAGAAGAGATGTGGCGGCTACATGCCTCTGAACTCTATGTTACAATGAGGCTCGAAGGCCTATATATTATTGAGAAACAAGGGAAACCCTACACATCCGAAAACCTAACCCTAGGAGGTGAAACGCCAGAATATGGGCCCCGTTGGGTAACTTGGTACATCAATTTCCCGGGGTCGTAACTTTGGCATACTACCTCCATTTGACGCACACGATACATCGTTAGAAAGATCTACTCAAGGACTACATCCATAATTGAATATTATTAAGTCCAAAACAGACACATATCTTCCCAACCATCAGATCCTGAAAAAACGTCGTTTAGGGCCTCAAAACGGTTCTAGAAGTTTAGGACCCGAAAACTACCAAAAATAGTAAATTGTGCTACAATTAAGGAAACTGAAAAACTGAAGAAACAATGGCGGGGGTCCAAGTCGAATAGGTGGGTGGCCCCCAATATCCTCCTGGATCATTCCTCCCCCATTAGGAAGCAATGGTCCCCATTGCATTTAGTCCCTCCATGAGATGAGGAAACTTCTGCTGAACTTGGTCCCTGGTGAGCCACTTTCCCTTGTGAAGGAGTTGGCCTACTTTGACAACTCGATATAGCTGGATCATCTGCTGGCGAGTGTTCTTGATCTGTGTGTCCATAATCCGATCAATTGTGGCTTGTTCCATGCAGTCTGGGTTTAACTCTGTTGGTGTGAGTTGTTCTACCACGTATGATGTGTCCAGTAGAGGTGGAAAGTAGGGTCGAAGGCGGTCCACATTGAACACTGGGTGCAAACAAGGGAATGGTGGAATACTGAGCTCAAAGGCATTGTCCCCGACAGCCTTGGTGATGGTGTATGGCCCATATCGGAGACTGTGTCGGACAGTTTCTCACTGTGATATGTCACTGGATTCCCTTGTGGAGTAAGTACTTCCCCAATAGCATAGTCAGAGGCATCTGTCTCGATCTCAAATAGTTGTTGCAAGTCTAGTAATGTGAGCACTAGGGCACAACAGAGGCGATGTTTCAGCTCTACAAACACCTTCTATTGAGTTTTCGATGAGAAGAATTTTTCTTTCACTCGTCCCTTGGTGACTTGACTCAAGGTCCAAGAGATATGAGAGAATCCCAACATGAACCTGCGGTATAAATTAGTAAGACCCAGAAAGCTGCGAAGCTCTGTTAGAATGGTTGGGGTTGGTCAATCCCGAATGACTTGGATCTTGGTTGGATCCACATGCACCCCACACTCACCAATAATATATCCCAGATACTGAAACTGGGTCATGCCAAAAGTGCACTTGTCCAAATTGGCACACAACTTGTGCTTCCACAGTGTTTGGTGGACCTGTCGGATGTGGTGGAGGTGCTCTTTCCAAGTCTGGCTGAAGATTAGGATGTCATCCAAGTACACTACAAATGAGTTGGTGAATGGCTACAAGATGTTGTCCATCAGTTTCATGAAGGTTGCGGGAGCAGTCGTCAGCCCAAAACGCATGACCAGCCATTCGAAAAGGCCCTCCTTGGCTTTGAAGGAATCCTTCCACACCTTGGTCGGTTCGATCGATACCTGGTGATACCCGGACCTTAAGTCAATCTTGCTGAAATATTTCACCCCTTTAAGTTGGTCCAGGAGGTCATCAATCTGGGGGATCGGGTACGTATTCTGGAAAGTGATATTTTTCAGCACCGGATAGTCCATATAGAGTCTCCAAGTCCCATCCTTCTTTTGTACCAACACAATCAGGCTCCCATAGGGCGATGAACTTGGACGGATGTGACCCTTCTGCAGCAAGTTTTGAATTTGCCTCTTGATTTAATCGTTCTCCATAACATAGCGTCGATAGATTGGTCCATTAGGAAGTAGTGCACCTGGGGTCAGATCGATGGGGTGCTTGATATGACAGTGCAAAGGCACCCCTGTGGGTGAGGTGAACATGTCCTGGTACTCCGCCATGACCTTGTCCATTTGTTGTTGTTGGGAGGAGGAGCCCTATTTGGAGGTTGTGGCGATGATCTTCTTCTTTCCCTGAGGGCAAATCATCAAGAAAATAAATTTCCCGATTTTGGAAATGAGCTTACTGCATTGTTTTGTAGTAATCAAAGAGATAGTGGCAGGCGGTGGTACCTCTGGTATCCTATACAAATATTTCCCAATGTAATAATAACAGCGTGTGGCTGGGACTCATACACAGCATGTTGCTTCCATAAGTATGGTTGGCCTAATAATACATCACAAACATCAAGAAAAGCAATGTCACATAATACCTCATTGGTGAAGGGCTTGATGTTGTAGGGAAGGCGGAACTGCTGGCTGATGCGGAGATCCTGTCCTTGGTGAAGCCACCCGATGGTGTACAGCTGGGAGTGTGCTGTGGTCGGCAAGCCCAACCGCTTTTCGACCTATGCTGAAATGAGGTTCTTTTGGCTCCCACTGTCGACAATAAACTGTAGCAGGGAACCCTTTACCCACATCTGGGAGTGGAAGAGACGCTCCTCCTCCTCTAAATATTCTTGTTCTTCCTTTTGGATCTTCGTGGTGGCAACAGTTGCGTTGGGCTCTGCATCAATAATCTTCTTCCCTCTATAATTCCCCTTCTCGGGTTCTGATTCAATGTCAAAGTATGCATCTGATTCAGAAGCCTTTATCTCAGCAACCAATGATTGCTTGGCCCGACACTCACTTGTGTTGTGAGTGGGGATCTTATGGAACTCACACCACTTTCCCGCTTCCTTCTTTGGCTTCGCAGTGTTTCTCTTTGCTTGTGGCTTTGGCAAGTTGGCTTGAGTTTCCATGCCTTGGCTTTTTCCTTGGTTCTGCGGTTTGGGGGCACCTTTCACTTGCTTCTGATTCACAGACCCAAAGTCTCGCTTCCTCTGTTTGAATTTTTGCTCAATTTTGGCAGCATACCGGTATGTCATACCAAGCGAGGAGATGTCGACGAAATCCATTTACTCTTGAATGTATCTGTGTAGACAACTGCGGTACTTTAGTACCAAATGTTTCTCTGAATCTTTGATACCCAACTTGGTGCGCAGGGTATGGAACAGATTCATCAGCTCATGCACATCTTGATCTCCTTGTTGCCGTAGCGTAGTCCATTGTATGTACTTGTCCTCATAGCTCCCCACGGGATAATATTGTTCCTTTATGGCGTCTCTGAAAGAATTCCAAGTGGGTACAACTGAGAACAGAGAGGGTTCCTCCTCATCCTTTCTCACACAGTAGGTTTCCCACCAGTCCTTGACATGGGGGGCAGCTTTGAGTAGTGATAAAGTAATATTTTCCCAGTCGTAAAAGTCATGAACCGAGAAATATACTTCTAATAGATTCAACAATATATCTACGGCATCTGCATCTATTCGGCCATCAAATATGGGAATGTATAAATTTTACTTGTACCTTAAAAGGGGTTGTACCTCCAGAGTGGCTACTAGATATAGATGCGCCGCCAGTGGGAAGTCGTTGAAGGATCTTGGCGAAGTTATCCATCATCGTGTAACTTTTTTTTCAAGGGCCTCCTCGAGCAACATTTTGATAGGATCTTATGCGTCCTCGTCTTTCTTTTCGTCCCCCATGGGCGGCCATCGGGGTTTGCGAGGTTGATCTTGCAAAGGTTCAACCAGATCGAGCCCTAACTCCTTATATCCCTCCTTCGTTGGGGACATGCAAAGAAGGATTGAGAAAGAACAGATTTCTCTGATACCACTGATCTGTATTTATGCAGCAGAAATAATACTTCATTTCATTGCTCAAAGAACTGATACTTGTTTACATATAGGATGGAAATAAACTAGCTAGAGTGCTGGTAGCTTATCTATGAGAAGAGATGTGGCGGCTACATGCCTCTGAACTCTATGTTACAATGAGGTTCGAAGGCCTATATATTATTGAGAAACAAGGGAAACCCTACACATCCGAAAATCTAACCCTAGGAGCTGAAACGCCAGAATATGGGCCGTGTTGGGTAACTTGGTATATCAATTTCCCGGGGTCGTAAGTTTGGAAAACTACCTCCATTTGACGAACATGATACATCGTTAGAAAGATCTATTCAAGGATTATATCTAATAACTGCTAAATTTGAGACCATAACGGACTCATATTTGCTCGAACATCAGATGCTGAAAAAACGTCATTTAGGGCCTCAAAATGGCTCTGGAAGTTTAGGACCCGAAAACTGCCAAAAATAGTACATTGTGCTACAATTAAGGAAACTGAAAAACTGAAGAAACAATGGTGGGGGTCCAAGCAGAATAGGCGGATGGCCACCAATATCCTCCTAGATCATTCCTCCCCCCTTAGGAAGCAATGGTCCCCATTGCGTTGAGTCCCTCCATGAGATGAGGAAACTTCTGCTGAACTTGGTCCCTGGTGAGCCACTTTCCCTGGTGAAGGTGTTGGACTGCTTTGACAACTCGATATAGCTGGATCTTCTGCTGGTGGGTGTTCTTGATCTGTGTGTCCATAATCCAATCAGTTATGGATTGTTCCATGCAGTCTGGGTTTAACTTTGTTGGTGTGAGTTGTTCTGCGACGTCTGATGAGTCCAGTAGAGGTGGAAAGTAGGGTCGAAGGCGGTCCACATTGAACACTGGGTGCAGACCAAGGAAAGGTGGAATACTGAGCTCGAACGCATTGTCCCCGACATCCTTGGTGATGGTGTATGGCCCATATCGGAGCGGGCGAAGATTGCGGTGAGGTCCAGCGAGGCATTCCTTCTGCAAATGTAGCCACACTTTGTCGCCCACCTGGAAGTTGTGTTGCACCCGATGCTGATCACGTCGCTGCTTGTACTTAGCATTGGCTCTATCCAATATGTCATGAACCTGTTGGTGAATGTGCTGAATGCGCTCAATGAAGCTTTTAGCCTTGGAAATTTATGACTGGACATGAGCCGAATCAGTTTGAGTAGCTGCAAATGGCATGGCTACGTCAATGGGACACAATGGCTGGAATCCCAAGCCCACCTGAAAGGGGCTGTGGTCGATTGAGCTATGGAGGGACCGGCTATAGCTATGTTGTACACAGGGGAGGCTCTCATCCCATCTGCGTGGATGCTTTGAGTTGTACATGTGCAAAATGTGGACGATAATCCTATTGAGAACCTCTGTCTGGCCATTCGTTTGGGGATGGAAAGCTGTGGACTTTGTGAGCTTTGTGTCTAGCATTGACCATAGGTTGGACCAGAATGTACTAAGGAACCTGCTGTGCCAATTTGATATGATTGACTGTGGGATCCCAAAGTGTACCCACACTTGTTCAAAGAAGATTTTAGCAGTGGCTTCTGCTGTGATATTCTTCTTGCAGGCCGCCATTATGGCCATCTTTGAGAATCTGTTGATGACCACGAACACACAATCATTGCCGTGCTTAGTGGAAGGAAGGTCCGACATGTAATCCATGGAGATGGATTCCCAAGGTTGACTAGGAATAGGAAACGGAGTATAGAGGCCTTAATTCTTGATGGATGGTTTGGCAATGGCGCAGGTAGTGCAGGATTGGATGTACTTTCCGACGTCCTGTCGAAGGTTCGGCCAATAGAAGTACTTATGTAGTAATGCCACTATTTTCTCAACCCCGAAATGCCCAGTGACCCGATTGTAGTGCACTTCCCAAATCATCTTGGCACGCTCGCTTGAAGGAAAACAAAGGTGTCCCATGTGGCATAGTATTACAACCTGGAGGTGAAAATTTGGAACTTGGTTTCCCTCCAAGAGCCTCTTGTATTTGTGGTTGAATTCTGGATAACTCTTGTAGAGAAGTGGACAATCAGAAGTCTCGTGCCCACAAGATTTGAGCACAGTGGTTATCGCTACGATTAGTGGTCGGTTGAGGCAGTCTGCAACATTATTGGTGCTTCCCTTCTTGTACTTGATGTTCAAATGAAACCGTTTTAGATATGTGGACCACTTCTGATGGCGATAGTTCTGTAACTTCCCTTGTGTTTGTGTGAACTGCAGGGGTGGGTGGCAGGGTATTTTTAAGGATTATAAAAGCATGCCTAAGTATATTATTCTAGGCGATTATTTTGGATTGAAAAAAACATATATATATATTGGTATGTGAATATTAAATATGAAACATACAATTTACCACTAAAACTTGTAAATTTTGGCGAATATTATGCTAAAAAAACATATTTTATGTAAATATAGGCGATAATAGAGTCTAAAAATGACCAAATAGCGAATTTATTTTTTGAAAAAAAGTCCAAAAAATAGCCAATTGGCTAAATTTCGCCCCTAAAAATTTCCCTAGTGGGTGGTCTGTGTGGATGCTCGTTTCCTTCCCCAAAACGTAATGCTTCCATTGTCGGCAATCCTGTAAAATGGAATACATCTCTTTGTCATAAGTGGGATATTTGCGGACTGTGTCGGACAGTTTCTCACTGTGATATGCCACTGGATGCCCTTGTTGAGTAAGGACTGCCCCAATAGCATAGTCAGAGGCATCTGTCTCGTTCGCAAATGGTTGTTGCAAGTCTGGTAATGTGAGAACTGGGGCACAATAGAGGTGATGCTTCAGCTCTACGAATGCCTTCTGTTGAGTTTTCGACCAGAAGAATTTTTGTTTCGCTCCTCCCTTGGTGACTTGACTCAAGGGCCAAGTGATATGAGAGAATCCCAACACGAACCTGCGGTAGAAATTAGCAAGAACCAGAAAGCTGCGAAGCTCTGTTAGAGTGGTTGGGGCTAGCCAATCCCGAATGACTTGGATCTTGGTTGGATCCACATGCACCCCACACTCATCAATAATGTATCTTAGATACTGAACCTGGGTCAAGCCAATAGTGCAATTGTCCAAATTGGCACACAACTTGTGCTTCCGCAGTGTTTGGAGGACCTATCGGATGTGGTGGAGGTGCTCTTCCCAAGTCTGGATGAAGATCAGGATGTCATCCAACTACACTACTACAAATGAGTTGGTGAATGGCTTCAAGATGTCATCCATCAGTTTCATGAAGGTTGCGGGAGCATTCGTCAGCCCGAAAGGCATGACCAGCCATTCGAAAAGGCCCTCCTTGGATTTGAAGGCAGTCTTCCACACATCAGTTGGTTCGATCAGTACATGGTGCTACTCGGACTTTAAGTCGATCTTGCTGAAATATTTTCCCCTTTAAGTTGGTCCAAGAGGTCATTAATCTGGGGGATCGGGTACCTATTCCAGATAGTGATCTTGTTCAACGCCTGATAGTCAATACATAGTCTCCAAGTCCCATCCTTCTTCTGTACCAACACGATCAGGCTCCCACAAGGTGATGAACTTGGCCGGATGTGACTCTTCTGCAGCAGCTCCTGAATCTGCCTCTTGATTTCATCATTCTCCATACCAGAGTTTCGATAGATCAGTCCATTGGGTAGCGGTTCACCTGGGGTAAGATCGATGGGGTGCTTGACCTGACAATGCAGAGGCACCCGTGTGGGTGAGGTGAACATTTCCTGGAACTCCACCATGACCTTGTCCATTTTTTGTTGTTGGGAGGAGGAGCCCTATTTGGAGTTCGTGGCCACGATCTTCTTCTTTCCCTGAGGGCAGATCATCAAGGAAAAAAATTTCCCGATTTTGGAAATGAGCTTACTACAATGTTTTGTAGTAACCGAAGAGATAGTGGCAGGCGGTGGTACCTCTGGTATCCTATACAACTTATTTCCCAACGTAATACTAATAGCGTGAGGCTAGGACTCATACACAGCATGTCGCTTCCATAAGTATGGTTGGCCTAATGATACATCATAAACATCAAGAGGAGCAATGTCACATAATACCTCATCGGTGAAGGGCTTGATGCTGTAGGGAAGGTGGCACTGCTGGTTAACGCAGAGATCCCGTCCTTGGTGAAGCCACCCGATGGTGTACGGTTGGGTGTGTGCTGTGATCAGCAAGCCCAACCGCTTCATGACCTTTTCTGAAATGAGGTTCTTTTGGATCCCACTATCGACAATAAACTATAGCAGGGAACCCTTTACCCACATCTGGGAGTGGAAGAGACGCTCCTCCTCCTATGAATCTTCTGGTTCTTCCTTTTGGATCTTCATGGTGGCAACAGTGGAATTGGGCTCTGCATCGATAATATTCTTCCCTCTGTCATTCCCCTTCTCTGGTTCTAATTCATTGTCAGAGTATGCATTTGATTCAAAAGCCTTTATCTCGGCCACCAGTGACTGCTTGGCCCGACAATCACTTGTGTTGTGAGTCAGGCTCTTATGGAACTCACACCATTTTCCCGCTTCCTTCTTTGGATTCGTAGTGTTTCTCTTTGCTTGTGGATTTGACAAGGTGTCTTGAGTTTCCATGCCTTGGCTTTGTCCTTGGTTCTGCGGTTTGGGGGCACCTTTCGCTTGCTTCTAATTCGTAGAGCCAAAGTCTCGCTTCTTCTGTTTGAATTTTTGCTTAATTTTGGAAGCATATCGGTATGCCGTACCGAGCGAGGAGATGTCGAGGAACTCCATTTCCTCCTGAATGTATCAGTGTAGACAACTGTGGTACTTCAGCATCAATTATTTCTCTAAATCTTTGATACCCAACTTGGTGCGCATGGTATGGAATAGATTCGTCAGCTCATGCACATATTGATGTCTTTGCTGCCGCAGTGTAGTCCATTGTATGTACTTTAATTATAGCTCCCCACGGGATAATATTGTTCCTTTATGGCGTCTCAGAAAGAATTCCAAGTGGGTATGATAGAGAATAGAGAGGGTTCCTCCTCGTCCTTTCTCCCACAGTAGGTTTCCCACCAGTCCTTGACATGGTGGGTGGCTTTGAGTAGTGAAAAAGTAATCTTTTCCCGGTCGAAAAAGTCATGAATCGAGAAATATCGTTCTAATAGATTCAACCATCTATCTACGACGTCTACATCTATTCGGCCATCAAATATGGGAATGTCAAAGTTTACTTGTACCTTAAAAGGGGCTGCACCTCCAGAGTGGCTGCTAGATGCAGATGCGCAGCCAGTGGGAAGTCGTTGAAGTATCTGGGCGAAGTTATCCATCATCGCGTTCCTTTGTTTTTCAAGGGCCTCCATGAGCAACATTTTGATAGTATCTTCTGCGCCCTCATCTTTCTTTTCGTCCCCCATGGGCAGCCGTCGGGGTTTGCGAGGCTGATCTTGCAAAGGTTCAACCAAATCGAGCCCTAACTCCTTATATCCTGCCCTTGTTGGGGACATGCAAAGAAGGATTGAGAAAGAGCAGATTGCTCTGTATAAGTTATGACACTTACAATATAAACGACAACACTTCCGTATAGAGGAATAATAACATCTCTATAGGAATACAAACACTTTCGTATAGAGGAATAATACCATCTCTATAGTAGTACAATATACATATGTGAAATACATTCCGAAGTTACATATACATCAACACTCGGTTTTGCATGGAATGGTGCATTTACCAGCCATGGAGAAAGAGGTGGTTCATGGTGTTTGATAGGCCCCCGTGCAACAATTTGGAGGTCCCACAATATTTCCTTCAGAAATTGTGGGCTGAGTTTGAGCTAGGGTACCATGTCAACTATTTTGACATCACTGAGTTTTAGGATGTCGGTCTTGGCTCTTCAAAAGATTGACCTCAGGTGCACCGCAACCCACTTAGAGGACCTCTTGCACCCAGGAGAGAGCCAAACCCCCCTCCTCAGCCACCCGGGTTTGTTAGCGGCCTAAATGAGATTCATGACTTCGTCAAACGTGCCACACATGACTTGCTTAGACATACCAAATTTGTGGCCATGCCTTCCCAAAGTCGGGAGGACATCGATGAGACATAGACAGCTGCACAGTCTATGGGTGGTAGCCAGGACATGCCAGGTACAGGTGGAACCGAGGAGGGGCCTTCTAGTTCTGCTGGAACAACGACACATCATTGTTCTCACTGTGGTCATTCTTGCCATGGTGATACGCAACAGCATGCTATTGTTTTATTTAATGTTAAGGTATTTGTTGTATTTTATTTGATATCATATTGTTTAATATATTTAACTTTGAATTACACATTGTTGACTTTATATATTTTAATGTACAGTTATTCGGGGCCAGGTCTCCATCCCCCAGGTGGGAGGATGTCAGTTCCTTTGAACGCGATGGAGCCATGGTGGCAGCAGAGGAGATTGCGGCACAAGAATTGAGCATAGTGGTTATTGCTACGATCGGTGGTCAGCTGAGGCAGTCTGCAACATTATTGGTGTTTCCCTTCTTGTACTTGATGTTCAAATGAAACTGTTGTAGATATGTGGACCACTTCTGATGGCCATCATTCTGTAACTTCCCTTGTGTCTGTATGAACTGCAGGGGTCGGTGGTCTGTGTGGATGATCGTTTCCTTCCCCAAAATGTAATGCTTCCATTGTCGGCAAGCCTGTACAATGGAATACATCTCTTTGTCATAAGTGGGATATTTGGAGACTGTGTCGGATAGTGTCTCACTATGATATGCCACTGGATGCCCTTGTTGAGTAAGGACTACCCCAATAGCATAGTCAGAGGCACCTGTCTCGATCTCAAATGGTTGTTGCAAGTCTGGTTATGTGAGCACTGGGGCACAATAGATGCGATGTTTCAGCTCTATGAACACCTTCTGTTGAGTTTTCGATGAGAAGAATTTTGCTTTCTCTCCTCCCTTGGTGACTTGACTCAAGGGCCAAGTGATATGAGAGAATCCCAACACGAACCTACGATAGAAATTAGCAAGACCCAGAAAGCTATGAAGCTCTGTTAGAGTGGTTGGGGCTGGCCAATCCCGAATGAATTGGATCTTGGTTGGATTCACATGCACCCCACACTCATCGATAATATATACGAGATACTGAACCTGGGTCATGCCAAAAGTGTACTTGTCCAAATTGGCACACAACTTGTGCTTCAATAATGTTTGGAGGACCTGTCGGATGTGGTGGAGGTGCGCTTCCCAATTATGGCTGTAGATCCAGATGTCATCCAAGTACACTACTACAAATGAGTTGGTGAATGGCCGCAAGATGTCGTCCATCAGTCTCATGAAGGTTGCGGGAGCATTCGTAAGCTTGAAATGCATGACCAGCCATTCGAAAAGGCCCTCCTTGGATTTGAAGGCAGTATTCCACACATCGGTTGGTTCGATCGGTACCTGGCGATACTCGTACTTTAAGTCGATCTTGCTGAAATATTTTGCCCCTTTAAGTTGGTCCAGGTAGTCATCAATCCGTGGGATCGGGTACCTATTCCGGATAGTGATCTTGTTCAATGACCGATAGTCAATACACAGTCTCCAAGTCCCATCCTTCTTCTGTGCCAACACGATTGGGATACCATCGGGCGATGAACTTGGCCGGGTGTGACCCTTCTACACCACCTCCTGAATCTGCCTCTTTATATCATTGTTCTCCAGAACAAAGCATTGATACATCGGTCCACTGGGAAGCGGTGCACCTGGGGTCAGATCGATGTGGCGCTTGATCTGACAATGCAGAGGCACCCTTGTGGGTGAGGTGAACATGTCCTAGTACTCTTGCATGACCTTGTCCATTTGTTGTTATCAGGCGGAGGAGCCCTGTTTGGAGGTCGTGGCCATGATCTTCTTCTTGCCTTGAGGCCGGATCATCAAGAAAACAAATTTCCCGGTTTTGGAAATGAGCTTACTACATTGTTTTGCAGTAACCAAAGAGATAGTGGCAAGAGGTGGTACCTATGGTATCGTAATAATAACAGTGCGTGGTCGGGACTCATACACAGCATGTCGCTTCCATAAGTATTGTTGGCCTAATAATACATCACAAACATCAAGAGGAGCAATGTCACATAATACCTCATCGGTGAAGGGCTTGATGCTGTAGGGAAGACGACACTGCTAGATGACGCGGAGATCCCGTCCTTGGTGAAGCCACCTGATGGTGTACGGCTGGGGGTGTGCTGTGGTTAGCAAGCCCAACCGCTTCATGACCTCTACTGAAATGATGTTCTTTTGGCTCCCACTGTCGACAATAAACTGTAGCGGGGAACCCTTTACCCACATCTGGAAGTGGAAGAGATGCCCCTCCTCCTCAGAATCTTCTAGTTCTTCATTTTGGATCTTCATGGTGGCAATGGTGGCATTGGGCTCTGCATCGATAATCTTCTTCCCTCTGTCATTCCCCTTCTCAGGTTCTGATTCAGTGTCAAAGTATGCATCTGATTGCATCTGATTCAGAAGCCTTTATTTCGGCCACCAGTGACTGCTTGTCCCGACACTCACTTGTGTTGTGAGTCAGGCTCTTATGGAACTCACACCACTTTGCCGCTTCCTTCTTTGGCTTCGCAGTGTTTCTCTCTACTTGTGGCTTTGGCAAGTTGTCTTGAGTCTCCATGCCTTGGCTTTGTCCTTGGTTCTGCAGTATGGGGCAACCTTTCGCCTGCTTCTGATTCCCAGACCCAAAATCTCGCTTCTTCTGTTTGAATTTTTGCTCAATTTTGGCAGCATACCGGTATGCCGTACCAAGCGAGGAGATGTCGAGGAACTCCATTTACACCTGAATGTATCTGTGCAGACAACTGCGGTACTAAAGCACCAAATGTTTCTCTGAATCTTTGATACCCAACTTGGTGCATAGGGTATGGAATAGATTCGTCAGCTCATGCACATCTTGATCTCTTTATTGTCGCAACGTAGTCCATTGTATGTACTTGTCCTCATAGCTCCCCACGGGATAATATTGTTCATTTATGGCCTCTCGAAAAGAATTCCAAGTGGGTACAACCAAGAACAGAGATAGTTCCTCCTCGTCCTTTCTCGCACAGTAGGTTTCCCACCAGTCCTTGACATGGGGGGCTACTTTGAGTAGTGAAAAAGTAATTTTTTCCTAGTCAGAAAAGTCATGAACTGAGAAATATCCTTCTAATAGATTCAACTATTTATCTACGGCTTCTACATCTATTCGGCCATCAAATATGGGAATGTCAAAGTTTACTTGTACCTTAAAAGGGGTTGTGCCTCCAAAGTGGCTGCTAGATGCAGATGCGCCGCCAGTGGGAAGTCATTGAAGGATCTGGGCGAAGTTATCCATCATCACGTTCCTTTGTTTTTCAAGGGCCTACTCGAGCAAAATTTTGATAGGATCTTCTGTGCCCTCATCTTTCTTTTCGTCCCCCATGGGCGGTCGTCGGGGTTTGCAAGGTTGATCTTGCAAGGGTTCAACCAGATCGAGCCCTAACTCCTTATATATCGCCCTCATTGGGGACATGCAAAGAAGGATTGAGAAAGAGCAGATTGCTATGATACTGATCTGGATTTATGCAGGAACGCAACAGAATACACAAATACCCATAAAAACAAATATGCAGCGGAAACAACACTTCATTTCATTGCTCAAAGAACTGAAACTTGTTTACATACAGGATGGAAATAAAATAGCTAAAGTGCTGGTAGCTTATCTCTGAGAAGAGATGTGGCGGCTACATGCCTCTGAACTCTGTGTTACAATGAGGCTCGAAGGCCTATATATTATTGAGAAACAAGGGAAACCCTACACATCCGAAAACCTAACCCTAGGAGGTGAAACGCCAGAATATGGGCCTCGTTGGGTAACTTGGTACATCAATTTCCTGGGGCCGTAACTTTGGCATACTAGCTCTGTTTGACGCACATGATACATCATTAGAAAGATCTATTCAAGGAATACATCCATGCATGATGATCATTGAGGCCAGAACAGACTCATGTTTTCCCGCTCATCAGATGCTGAAAAAACGTCGTTTAGGGCCCCAAAACGACTCTGGAAGGTTAGGACCCGAAAACTACCAAAAATAGTAAATTGTGCTCTAGTTAAGGAAACTGAAAAAATGAGGAAACAATGGTGGGGGTCCAAGTGGAATAAGCTGGTGGCCACCAATATCCTCCTAGATCATTCCTCCCCCTTTAGGAAGCAATGGTCACCATTGCGTTGAGTCCCTCCATGAGATGAGGAAACTTCTGCTGAACTTGGTCCCTAGTGAGCCACTTTCCCTAGTGAAGGAGTTGGCCTGCTTTGACAACTCGATATAGTTGGATCTTCTGCTGGCGGGTGTTCTTGATCTGTGTGTCCATAATCGGATTAGTTGTGGCTTGTTCCATGCAGTCTAGGTTTAACTCTGATGGTGTGAGTTGTTCTGCCACGTCTGATGTGTCCAGTAGAGGTGGAAAGTAGGGTCGAAGGCGGTCCACAATGAACACTGGGTGCAGACCAAGGAAAGGTAGAATACTGAGCTCGAAGGAATTGTCCTTGACAGCCTTGGTGATGGTGTATGGCCCATATCGGAGTGGGCGAAGCTTGCGATGGGGTCCAGCGAAGCGTTCCTTCTGCAAATGTAGCCACACTTTGTTGCCCAACTGGAAGTTGTGTTGCACCCGATGTTGATCATGTCGCTACTTGTACTTAGAATTGGCTCTATCCAATATGTCATGAACCTGTTGGTGAATGTGCTGAATGCGCTCAATGAAGTTGTTTGCCTTGGAAACTTCTGATTGGACATGAGCCGAATCATTCTAAGTAGCTGCAAATGGCATGGCTACGTCAATGGGACATAGTGGCTAGAATCCCAAGCCCACCTGGAAGGGGCTATGGTCGGTTGAGCTGTGGAGGGCCCGGTTATAGCTCTGTTGTACATAGGGGAGGCTCTCATCCCATTTGTGTGGATGCTTTGAGTTGTGCATGCGCAAAATGTGGACGATCATCCTATTGACAACCTCTACCTGGTCATCCATTTTGGGATGGAAAGCTGTGGACTTTGTGAGCTTTGTGTCTAGCATTGACCATAGGATGGACAAGAATGTACTAAGGAACCTGTTGTGCTGATTTGAGATGATTGATTGTGGGATCCCAAAGTGTACCCACACTCATTCAAAGAAGAGTTTAGCAGTGGCTTCTGCTATGATATTCTTCTTGCAGGCCGCCATTATGGCCATCTTTGAGAATCTGTTGACGACCATGAACACACAGTCATTGTCATGCTTAGTGGAAGGAAGGTCTGACATGTAATCCATGGAGATGGATTCCCATGGTTGACTAGGAGTAGGCAACGGAGTATAGAGGCCTTACTTCTTGATGGATGGTTTGGCAATGGCGTAGGCAGTGCAGGATTGGATGCACTTTCCGACATCCTTTCGAAGGTTTGGCCAATAGAAGTACTTCTGCAGTAATGCCACTATTTTCTCGACCCCAAAATGCCCAACGACCCGACTGTAGTGCACTTCGCAAATCATCTTGGCACGCTCGCTTGAAGGAAGACAAAGGTGTCCCATGTGGCATAGTATTGCAACCTGGAGGTGAAAATTTGGAACTTGGTTTCCCTCCAAGAGCCTCTTGTATTTGTGGCTGAATTCTGGATATCTCTTGTAGATAAGTGGACAATCAGAAGTCTCATGCCCACAAGATTTGAGCACAGTGGTTATCGCTACGTTCAGTGGTCAGTTGAGGCAGTTTGCAACATTATTGGTGCTGCCCTTCTTGTACTTGACGTTCAAATGAAATTGTTTTAGATATGTGGACCACTTCTGATGGCGATAGTTCTGTAACTTCCCTTGTGTCTGTGTGAACTGCAGGGGTCGGTGGTCTGTGTGGATGATTGTTTCCTTCCCCAAAATGTAATGCTTACATTGTCGGTAATCCTGTACAATGGAATACATCTCTTTGTCATAAGTGCGATATTTACAGACTGTGTTGGACAGTGTCTCACTGTGATATGCCACTGGATGCCCTTGTTGAGTAAGGACTGCCCCAATAGCATAGTCAGAGGCATCTGTCTCAATCTCAAATGGTTTTTGCAAGTATGGTAATGTGAGCACTGGGGCACAACAGAGGCGATGTTTTAACTCTACGAACATCTTTTGTTGAGTTTTTAACCAAAAGAATTTTTCTTTCGCTCCTCCCTTGGTGACTGGACTCAAGGGCCAAGTGATATGAGAGAATCCCAACACGAACCTGCGGTAGAAAGTAGCAAGAACCTGAAAGCTACGAAGCTCTATTAGAGTGGTTGGGGCTGGCCAATCCCGAATGACTTGGATCTTTGTTGGATCCACATGCACCCCACACTCATCAATAATGTATCCCAGATACTGAACCTCGGTCGCAAAAAGTGCACTTGTCCAAATTGGCACACAACTTGTGCTTCCACAGTGTTTGGAGGACCTGTCGGATGTGGTGGAGGTGCTCTTCCCAAGTCTGGATGAAGATCAGGATGTCATCCAAGTACACTTCTACAAATGAGTTGGTGAATGGTTGCAAGATGTCGTCCAACAGTCTCATGAAGGTTGTGGGAGCATTCGTCAGCCCGAAAGGGATGACCAACCATTCGAAAAGACCCTCCTTGGATTTGAAGGCAGTCGTCCACACATCAATTGGTTTGATTGGTGCCTAGTGATACTCGGACTTTAAATCGATCTTGCTGAAATATTTCACCCCTTTAAGTTGGTCCAGGAGGTCATCAATCTGGGGGATCGAGTACCTATTCTAGACAGTGATATTGTTCATTGCCCGATAGTCAATACATAGTATCCAAGTCCCATCCTTCTTCTCTACCAACATGATCAGGCTCCCACAGGGTGATGAACTTGGCCAGATGTGACTCTTCTGCAACAGCTCCTGAATCTGCCTCTTGATTTCATCGTTCTCTAGACCAGAGTGTTGATAGATCGGTCCATTGGGTAGCGATGCACCTGGGGTCAGATCGATGGGGTTCTTGACTTGACAATGTAGAGGCACCCCTGTGGGTGAGGTGAACATGCCCTGGTACTCCACCACGACCTTGTCCATTTGTTGTTGTTGGGCGGAGGAGCCCTATTTGGAGGTCGTGGCCACGATCTTCTTCTTTCCCTGAGGGTAGATCATCAAGTAAAAAAAATTCCTGATTTTTTAAATGAGCTTACTGCAATGTTTTGCAGTAACCGAAGAGATAGTGGTAGGTGGTGGTACCTTTGGTATCCTATACAACTTATTTCCCAACGTAATACTAACAGCGTGAGGCCGAGACTCATACAGAGCATGTCGCTTCCATAAGAATGGTTGGCCTAATAATACATCACAAACATCAAGAGGAGCAATGTCACATAATACCTCATCGGTGAAGGGCTTGATGCTGTAGGGAAGGCGGCACTACTGGCCAACACGGAGATCCCGTCCTTGATGAAGCCACCCAATGGTGTACGGCTGGGTGTGTGCTGTGGTTAGAAAGCCCAACTGCTTCACGACCTCTGCTGAAATGAGGTTATTTTGGCTCCCACTGTCGACAATAAACTGTAGCAAGAAACCCTTTACCCACATCTGGGAGTGGAAGAGATGCTCCTCCTCCTCTGAATCTTCTGGTTCTTCCTTTTGGATCTGCATGGTTCCAACAGTGGTGTTGGGATTTGCATCGATAATATTCTTCCCTCTGTCATTCCCCTTCTCGAGTTCTGATTCATTATCAGAGTATGCATCTGATTCAGAAGCCTTTATCTCGACCACCAGTGACTGCTTGGCTCGACACTCACTTGTGTTGTGAGTCAGGATCTTATGGAACTCACACCATTTTCCTGCTTCCTTCTTTGGCTTCGTAGTGTTTCTCTTTGCTTGTGGATTTGACAAGTTGTCTTGAGTTTCCATGCCTTGGCTTTGTCCTTGGTTCCGCGGTTTGGGGGCACCTTTCGCTTGTTTCTGATTCGCAGACCCAAAGTCTCGCTTCTTCTGTTTGAATTTTTGCTTCATTTTGGCAACATACCGGTATGTCGTACCAAGCCAGGAGATGTCGAGGAAATCTATTTCCTCCTGAATGTATCTGTGAAGACAACTGCGGTACTTCAGCACCAATTGTTTCTCTGAATCTTTGATACCCAACTTGGTGCGCATGGTATGGAACAGATTCGTTAGCTCATGCACATCTTGATCTCTTTGCTGCCGCAGTGTAGTCCATTGCATGTACTTTAATCATAGCTCCCCATGGGATAATATTGTTCCTTTATGGCGTCTCGGAAAGAATTCCAAGTGGGTACGACAGAGAACAGAGAGGGTTCATCCTCGTCCTTTCTCGCACAGTAGGTTTCCCACCAGTCCTTGACATGGTGGGTGGCTTTGAGTAGTGAAAAAGTAATCTTTTCCCGGTCGAAAAAGTCATGAACCAAGAAATATCATTCTAATAGATTCAACCATCTATCTATGGCGTCTGCATCTATTCGACCATCAAATATGGGAATATAAAAGTTTAGTTGTACCTTAAAAGGGGTTGCGCCTCCATAGTGCCTGCTAGATGCAGACGCGCAGCCAGTGGGAAGTCGTTGAAGAATCTGGGCGAAGTTATCCATCATCGCGTTCCTTTGTTTTTCAAGGGCCTCCTCGAGCAACATTTTGGTAGGATCTTCTGCACCCTCATCTTTCTTTTCGTCCCCCATGGGCAGCCGTAGGGGTTTGCGAGGCTGATCTTGCAAAGGTTCAACCAAATCGAGCCCTAACTCCTTATATCCCGCCCTCGTTGGGCACATGCAAAGAAGGATTGAGAAAGAGCATATTGCTCTGTATAAGTTATGACACTTACAATATAAATGACAACACTTTCGTATAGAGTAATAATAACATCTCTATAGGAATACAAACACTTTCGTATAGCGGAATAATACCATCTCTATAGGAGTACAATATACATATGTGAAATACATTCCAAAGTTACATATACATCAACACTCGGTTTTGCATGGACTGGTGCATTTACCAGCCATGGAGAAAGAGGTGGTTCATGGTGTTTGACAGGCCCCCGTGCAACAATTTGGAGGTCCCACAGTATTTCGTTCAGAAAATTTGGGTTGAGTTTGAGCTAGGGTACCATGTCAATTGTTTTGACATCACTGAGTTTTAGGGTGTCGGTCTTGGCTGTGCCCAAGATCAACCCCAGGTGCACCGCAACCCACTTAGAGGACATCCTGCACCCAGGAGAGAGCCAAACCCCCCTCCTCAGCCACCCGGGTTTGGTAGCGGCCTAGATGAGATTCATGACTCCGTCAGACGTACCACACATGACTTGATTAGACATACCAAATTTGTGGCCATGTATTCCCAAAGCTGGGAGGACATCGATGAGACACAGACAGCTGCACAGTCTATGGGTGGTGGCCGGGACATGCCGGGTACAGGTGGAACCCAGGCGGGGCCTTCTAGTTCTGCTGGAAGAACGGCACATCGTTGTTCTCACTGTGGTCATTCTTTCCATGGTGATACGCAATAGCATGCAACAGGGAGCTTCATGGATCAGGTTTGCTATTGCTTTATTTAATGTTCAAGTATTTGTTGTATTTTATTTGATATCATATTGTTTAATATATTTAACTTTGAATTAGACATTGTTGACTTTATTTGTTTTAATGTACAGTTATTCAGGGCCGGGTCTCCATCCACCAGGTGGGAGGACGTTGGTTCCTTTGAACTCGATGGAGCCATGGCGGCAACAGAGGATATTGCGACACCATACACACAGGTAACTTCTTTACTTTGAATAATTAGATCCAGTTACGAGTAATTTGTGTTCAGTAATTACAAATTAATTAACACTGAGTAATTACCATATTATCATCGTATTTTACAGTTTTGTTTATAATATTGTCTAATTTATTTGAGAGCTATAAATTCCTATAATCCCACCAAAAAAAAAATGAAACCTTATAAAACATGAAAACCTAAGAAAAATAGAAACATTTGTCCATGTTCACTTTAGGCATCCTAGGCCTCTAATGATTATACAAATGGGAGACAAATTTCCAAAATCTGTCATTCTTACTTGACCAATGATGAGCCCGCAGCTAGGGTTTTGGTGATTCCCGCAATGTCCTTCATCCTCAGACTACCATCCAATGCTTGCTTGCTCTTCCTGTGCTTGACCAATGCCATGTGTGTTATTGTTGCTTTGCCATTTGTCACCATGTCATCCAAGTTATCTTTGCCATGTACTCTCCTTATCCAAATCATCTTCAAATGACCACAGTATGGGTCATTTGACTCTTGGCTCAATAGGTGTGCCAATGGTTCCAATGCCTATCACTTTGTCCACCAAATCAACCTTTGCTACCATGCCCTTATGCCATGTGTTCTTCAATCTTACACTTTGAGAATATATTACCATGGTAATTATCACTTTCCCCCGTATTCTGCTAATAGGTTCTTTTAATGGTAAAGGTGGTCAAATCACTTCTATGCTTCTGCTAACTTTGTTGCATCAATTGAGTTCAGTGAGATGTTGTACTTGTCACTTTTGCATCCACCGAGACCAACAGGAAAACTATTTATTGCTATGAATTTTCACTGCATTGTGCAAAACTCTCGGAAAAAAGATAATCATAGTGGCCAAGCTTCTAGAAATTCAAGAACCTGATGTTTCTCATGTCCTTATTACCCTAGTTTATTATCACGGGATTTCCAATTTATTCTAATACTTGAGACTGAAAGTAATCATACTACTACTCCTAGAACATGCTATTAGGAAAGACATATAAACAACGTAAAACAACTTATCACATGTATTGCCACTAAAGTTTTTGAAAATGATGTAAGGCCCATAAGGAAAAGCGATAATCTTACAAATATGGTCTATGGGGCCTTTCTATTATCTTGATTCAAATACAACTTGGTAAAACATTTGGCATCAAGAATACACATGTAACTCATTTCACTCAAGATTTCTTTGATTTCAATCAAGTGATATCATTCTAACAACATAGCTATTCAATCAAGAACACATAATTACTCATTCAATGCAAAAGAACATGGCACATTCAAGCTTGTAGGTAAGTTAATCATGAAAAATATTTCTCTTTCTTCCTTTTTCTAACAATCAACACTCTAAACTGTATTAAATAACATGCACACTAACTTAACTGCTATTTAGCACCTCTTTGCAAATTGAAACAATGAGATGCCATTTTATTTGATGATGTAAATGTTATGGAAATAAAGGGACTCAAGATCCTCGCTCTAGGGATGCAAATACTTTTCCACTGGGTGAATCAAGCTTGTAGGAAACTACAAATCTATAAGAAGACATCAAAACCTAGGAACTCTTCATCAAGAACCCAAACACATTACATAGGTTTCCAATTCAAATTTGTAAATGGAAATGAATTCCATTCGCTTATGAGGCACATCACATCTCTCTAGGGCCAAAGGAAAATCTCACCTACTCCTGGGGATGACTCTAGAAAAGGAAAAGCTCACCATGTCACCTTTTATGCCCTGTCACCTTATTTAATTTTAATTTTAATTTCATGCAATGCCACCTTCTATCCTTTCAAAATGTTGAATATCATCTAACTTGAATATAAATTAATTACAGTCATGTTTTTTAAGTACCATCGTTGTCATCGTCATTTGCATTGTGTTTAATATTGTTAATATTGTTTTTATAAATTCAGTCTAAAAATTGTAGTGTTCGCATAGGTGTCCGCGGGCTCCACCTACCAGCCACCACCCTTGGGGACCAACAGTTCTCCACGTGCGTAGGTATCATGTGTATTAAAGCATAAATTTAATTTCAAATATGATGACTTGTCCATGTATATTTATATTTTTGTATATTAAACTATGAGGTTATAAATGTGTATGCAGGTGCAAGCACCTCAACCTGCCAGTGGCATTATTCCTCCCTCCCAGACCTTTTAGCCACCCTATATGCCAGTTGTATCCCCTAGAATACATGCCCCATTCCCCAACCCCTTCCATCCACCCCCCCCTCCTATATAGCACCACAGTTCCATCCAGCTCCCCCTTACATTTCATATCCAACTCCACCTCCGTATCAATTTCCCATGTTCCCACCCTCCCCCATCCAACCACGGAACACCACCCATCCCTCTACCACAACACAGACCTCGCCCGCCCCCCCCAAATTTCCCCACCACACTCACTTCCCCTTCCAAGGTGCCCCGATCCATACTACAGCTAGTTGGGGTTTATAGCCCTAGACATCCATCTCCACTTCGCCCACCCCAGTCCATGCCTCCTCCTGCCACCCCCCCCTTCTTCCATTGTTCCCCCCAATGGTGTAGCCACCTTCAATGTGGCTACATCCTCCCCTTTACTGTCAACCCTAGCATCGTAGCAGGCTATCTAGTCGACTGCTCCATCTGCCAGCCCTGAAGACTAACCGATTTTGTTCACGGTGAGATTGACTAGTTTATGAAAATCTCGTTCAATTTTAACGGAAATTACTATATGCATCTAGTTTCAACATTGTTCTGATTGTTCTAAATGTTGTAGGGTGGCATTGCCGAGAGATTAGGATCACGGAGGAGGGAGACCCCCTCACGACTTATAGTCTCGCATGCGGTGAGTTATCCAAGATTTGAAAACTATTTTTATTTTGAAATTATGTTTTATACTTGTATAACTTCTAGGAAAAGTTGACATATTATTGTTGTTGTTTCAGGGCTCAGGGGGACGTTCTCAAAGATGCCGAAAGGACCCAACTTCCTCTAGCACGAAGAAGAGGAAGATCGATTTTGGAGATGCACTTGGGAGCTCCGAGGGTGGGAAGAAGGATTGAGAGACCCTCCTATGTACACTAGCCACGATGTGGCATTTTCGGCACGAGTTGCCATATTTTGTATAGGGCACCATGGGCCATATTTTGTATAGGGCACGAGTTGCCTTTTTTTGTATGGGGCACGAGTTTCCATTATATAGACACTGGGAATGATGTTCCATTTTTGCAAAAAGTGTACATGATTGGATCATTTTTGCATATTAATAGATGGATCTGCACTTGTGTATATGATTTTGTCTTTGATTACATTTTTGCATACATGATTTTGTCTTCAATAAGAATGTTATGGAAAAGTTCTCAAATACATATAGGTGTTATTTCTAGACACCAAGTGACCTCAATATGAGTCCCTTGTATTTGAATGGGTCTTGCATCTTTTCCTTTCAGCAACAACATACCGAACCAAGCAAACTAAGGAGTGATATTTACATTACAAAGTGTTGTGACTTTAGGGCTACAAAAAAATATATAGGAGATGATGACTTCTTCCATACTTATCCTTGTAATGGTTATAATAGTCAATTCTAACAAGCATTGCATCATATATTATATCAAATTAGCCTAGATATATGAGAATTTCATATGTGTGCTTGGATGGAAGGGTTAACCATATCACTTGAATTAGTTCAAACATGAGGGGTGTGCACAGGTGCAATTGGATTGAGCAATAAAAAAGAATTGTTAATGTAGTTACATATGGATCGTTCTTTGTGTGTTAGTATATGCCTTTAATGAAATCATGGTTAATGTGTTGAACTACTACTTGCACAAGTTGGCATAGACCCTTAGTGTTGATAATGTCTTCAATGTTTTGGTAATATTGATAATCACTCTTTGCAATTTAAGTATCTTGGATTTTTTGAGGTTAAGACACATATTGAACATAGTCAACTCAATGGTTCAAGACATCATTTTACCCCATGATCCATGGAATATTCATTGGAGTCATATGAACCTCGTTGTCATCACCTCAACCATGGTCCCTCTCTTTAGATCCCTCTCCTTAGAAATGCATAAATTATATCTTCTACCTCTACTAGAACCCTTATGGCCTTTCCCTTCAAAACAACCCAAACCCCATTCAACCCCCTCTTTATCATCACCAAGAACCTCCTTCCTAGATATTAAATAATATCTATTACCTTCCACACTAGGGCCCTTCCTATTTCGATTATTTACCTCAAAATCCCCATCACATATCCTCGAATTGCTTATCCCCCTTCAATCCTTTCAAAGAGATAGACAAACCCTAACAACTATCCCCAAATGAGTATACTATCCAAAAATTTTCAAAATCAAAGGAAGGATATTACAAACTTAATGCGAATTCTTTAATAGACTTGCCAATTTCCTTTTGTCATTGATCTAAGTGAGGTTGATCCTCCATTGAAGGTGATCGGAAGTCCAGAGGAAGACTAAGACACTTCATCGAAACTGGAGTGATGTCATTCATCTTCGAGTATGAATAAAAACAAGGGGACCATTGTTTTAGCATAAGCAAAATCATCTCTCACTTCCAATCATGGGCCAAAATATTCCTCAAAATCCTCTTGATATATGAAAAGAACCCTAGGTAACTTGTAGTTGATATAAATAAATTAGGAATGTACCTAATCCTAAGAGCACATCTTTCCTATAACTACACCCTCCCCCACCTTTTTAGCATGAAATCTTCCAACAAGAGCATGGGAATCCATTCCCACCACCTCATGCATTTTGATATCCTTTCCTAGGACTAGCCTCATAAGAGAGATTTTATATTTTACACACTTTTTCCTCTTCATCTTGACACTACCAACATCATTCACCTGCATCCCTTTGTTGGCTTCACCTTTATCATTATCAACATGCTTTAAAGAATTGTCTCCTCCTTCTCTAACCTTCAACCAACTACCATCCTTTTCCAAACAACCCTTCCATCCTCAAGATCTATAGGATTCACCCTTGTACTTACTAGGTCCATAACCACTTCATATACAACACCTAAAATAATTTGATTATCCTAAATTAATCCATTTGAAATATGACCCTCGCCACATATATAATGACTAGTCTATCACGATCCACAACTCTCATCTATGGATCATAGTGGTAATTGCATGTTATTTGAATGGTTATTATTTCACAAATTTGTCTTAAGCAATTACACACAACATATCCTAAATGTTTATGGTTTATTGAATGAATGTTTACAATCATCTAATCATTTACATTCTAGAAGTTACCAAACCTGCGCAAGTGGTTTACTGATTTTATTTCCAGCACGTCTTTTCATATTTATATGCTCATGGATCATATGGAAAAACATTTAATTGATTAAGTTTGTGAAGATAATATTTCAGCCATCTTTATTGAAGTGATTCAAATCACTACAACTTAGTTGGACCCTTAATAGATTGGGTGACACCCTTTTGCAAAGATTTTACTCTCTCCAAGAGGGTCTCATTCAATAATCACTCGTAAACTAATAACTATAACCTTGGCATTATTAGATAATATCATTTGTGGATGATTTTGGGAAATAAGCCAACATGTTTTAATGTGAATTGTGATTCTACAACATTATGGTTCATTGTTGATTTAAGTTTTGTGAATATCTTTATTTATCCATGAAAGATCTTTCATTTTACACATGAGCAAATATTTATTTCTGAAAGGTGTCTATTTGATTAATTCACTTGCAACTTTTTGAATTAAGAAATCGCATGGGACTTTAACTTAATGGAAAACACATCTTAATATTCAAACAAGTTTGAAATCCTACGACCTTTTCTCCAACCTTGATCTAGAAGCATCCCTTGGCCTTTAAAGTAGGCCTAAGACTTGGGACAATCTTTGTTGAGGTGACAGTGGCAATCATCTTCGGAAGTCGCACTTGTAGCATTAGAGGATTAGGACTTTGCCACTTGGGTGTGAAAACTAGATGTAACATGATGCACTAGCATTTATGGATGAGAGAGATAGGGATCACATGCATGCGCCATCCTCCATTAATTTCCAGTTTAGATGTTTTTCCTAAATTAGTAGTTCAGTTCTAATTCTGCATTTTTTGCTTTATTTAGTTTTGCATGCACAATGAGAGAGTGCAGTTCCCTAGGCACTCAAACATGAGGATTACAGTCTAAGTTAAGGGGGAAAGATCTCTAGGAGGATACATGCTTGCATGCCTTAGATAATCCTAGTACAGGTGCACTTAGTTGGCCCATTTATCCATGCAAACAAGGTGCTCTAGAGTTAGAGTCTTACACTCTTAGGATACCCAAACCCTAGCACTAAACCATATTCTTCATCCTCACCATCACCATCAATGTCTTCATCATCACCACCATCTTCATCATCATCATTAACTCTAACTCTAACCCTAATTCAATTTCCTTCTATAACTCTAACCCTAACCCTCACCCAAACCCTAACACTAAGCCATCTTCTTCATCCTCACCATCACCATCACCATCACCATCACCATCACCATCACCATCACCATCACCATCACCATCATCATCATATCTTCATCATCATCACCATCTTCATAATCATTGTTAACTCTAACTCTAACCCTAATTCAATTTCCTTCTATAACTCTAGCCCTAACCCTCACCCAAACCCTAGTACTAAACCATTTTCTTCATCCTCACCATCACCATCACCATCACCATCACCATCACCATCAACGTCTTCATCATCACCACCATCTTCATCATCATCATTAAATCTAACTCTAACTCTAATTCAATTTCCTTCTAAAACTCTATCCCTAACCCTCTTCATCCTCACCATCACCATCACTATCATCATCAACGTCTTCATCATCACCACCATCTTCATCATCATCATTAACTCTAACTCTAACCCTAATTCAATTTCCTTATATAACTCTAGCCCTCTGTTAACACCCAAAAAGTGTTCACTACCTCATCTACCACATTATATGGCTCATTTGTCCATTTTCCTACCATATTTCCCTTAAAATCCCAAAAAATCCCATTAAAAAGCCTCCAAAAGGCCTAAAATGCCTCCAAAAGGCCACAAAACCATCAAAATAGCCTCAAAAAGGCTAAAAAAACCCCTTTTTCCTCCAAAAATATCCAAAATTCCTCTAAAATAGCAAAAATCCCCTAAAAAGGGAATAAAAAATATAAAATAATGAGGAAAAGGAGGAAAAAACCCTATACAGCTGCCCAAAACCATGTGTTTCCTAAAACCATGGGTCAGCACTCCACCACCAAAAAACTATAAATAGGTGATGGAGATCCCTTATTTCATATCCACAATCACAAGCACCCTTACTCTGCCAAAATCTCTCTCGAAACCCTAGTTCATCATTGAACTACTTTCACCTTGAGAGCCACTTTTGGCCCATCCCCACCATTGGAGAAGGAGAAGGAGCATATTGAAGCTTGGAGCATCCTCTTGGACACTGCAAAGGGCTTCATCAAACCTTTTCATTGAAGGTAACATTAATAGAAAAAGTCATTCTTTTCATTTGATGTTTATGTTCCATGATTATTTTAGAAGTAATTTAATTGTTGTTTTAGCTTAATTAGTTTAATATACTGAACTGCTACTAAGGAGTCCTTTCTCCTTAGTAGGTGCTCATTTGCACAAGCTAGGGGTAAAACCCTAGCTACAGTTTTGGCGACTCAACTGGATTTTGAATTTCTGGTTTCCGTTTTGAATTTTTTACTTTTGGCTGTCCCTTTCGGCCGCCGCATACCGCGTATTTTCCCTCTGCAGTCGCGTCCCGACCGCGCCTTTCAGGCCTTTACCTGCGATCCGACCGCGGCTCTCAGACTGCTTCCGACGCCCTGCCGGCGGATTCAAGTCTGTTACCTGCGATCCGACCGTGGCTAATCAGCCTGTTTGCCGCGATCTGACTGCGCCTGTCGGCCATTTTCCCGCGTCCCGACTGCGGCTATTTGCCTCTTTCGTGCGTCCCGACTGCGTCTGTTAGCCCTTTTGCCGCGACCCGACTGCGTCTTTTTCCCTATTTTCTGCGTCCCGACTGCGTCTGTTGGCCCAAAAGCCGCGACCTGACCGCCGCTGTTTCCCTCAAACCCGCGGTCTGCCTGTTCTGTTTCGCCACAAACCCGTGGTCTGATTTCTGCTCTTTTCCTGTTTTGAGCCCAGCCCCTTTTGCTGCAATATTTTCTGCATTTGAACAGCCCCCTGTCCTACCTGCAGCCCACTTCCTTACAGCCTTTCTGCAACATAATTTATGTTCCCTTTACAGAATCTTTTTAAAATTTTAGTATTTTTAATTCAGAAAATTTTGCAAGTTACAAGTTTCAATTTCAGCATTATTGATAGTTAGAAGTTGTCCCCCATTGTGGCACTTCTATTTTGGGTTCATCACCGCACAAGCACACACTCTGTCACATAAATCAAGTGAGCCTTAAAAAGTACCTAATTGAACCAACATTCTAACCCCACTTGGGGAACACAAAAGAATCATTGTAGTTAGGTAGGGTTGGGGGGATAGGCTTCCAATAACACCCCTTGGTCACTTTCACTTGAGACATAGTTGTTGTCCAACTAGGGAACCAAAATCCCCTAGTACTTTTTGGCACGGTCACGACCAGTTTATCAGAGGGCCTCTCCCTTAGGAGGGTTGAAGTCGGGAGACTGGTTCCGGAGGCCTGAGTGGAATACCGCACTCCATTCAGTAACCGAAGGGCTACCTTTCGCGGTTCGTGGGATATCCCTGTATAGGGGTATTGCGGTCAATGAACTAAACGGCAGATTCACCTTTCTGGACGTGTCATGAACGGGGTATCTTAGTTGCCATTCTTCTAGGATTGACTACCCGGTGTCCCTCCCGGTAGGGGGATATCATAGCCACTTGGCTTTCCTACTCATATTGTCTGACTTGGATTTCATCACCTTGAAGAGGATATGTTTAGTTGAGTCAGAATACTTTTAGCTAGGTGTTTGCATGCTCCTTTACCTCCCTTTGGTCTAGTGAGTCCACCATTTTTCTTTTTTTAGGAAACCTGCTGCTTGTTGGTATTCTGACCATCTTTGCTGTTACTCCACCTATTGTAGCACAGCTGCTGCCGTGGGTGTTTTGAGTTGGTTGTTGGCCTGAGTGCCTTGCTTTTTAGCTCTCCTTCTGCACACTCGGTTGCATTAGGATTTTTGAGCTGTTTTTATACTCACCTCAACCCACAGAGATTAGACACCATCTGTCACCGTTGAGTCCCCGAGACATTCTCGGAGCCTCAGGGGCGAGCCCCCACAGCACGGTTCTCTTGACACCACTCGTCATAGATTCCGATCATCATCCGTTGATACCACCCATCACAGAGCTAGAGCCTTGTCACTTGACTCCACTCGTCAGCGACGTAGGTCTCCGTCACCAGATAGTGACGCACCTTACTTTACCTCCGATTCTGACGAAGAATCTGAGAACCCTATTTACACGGCCCCTACTAGCCCCATGGCTGGCACGACTTCCACTCCGTTTGTTATAGGGACCATTGGTGGCACATCCACCACTACACTAGTTACTACACCTGTTTTGGGTATGCCCTCCATGGGACCCTCATCTACCGTACCCCTCACGGTACCTATTCCCGCAACGGTAATACCTATCCCCACTACCTCAGTGGCTCACACTACCTATGGTGGTGCTGGACCATCCTCCACCACCTTAGTTCCCCCACTTGGGGGCACCATCCCAAATCCTGTCCCTCCACTTGGGGGCATTGGCCCCAGCTTTGTTCAACCCACTACTGTGTCATATCCTTCTTCTAGTTTGCCATTCATGGCTAGCCTCAACCTACCTGACCTAGCCAGATTGACCAACGATCCTATTCGACACGACCCCACGTGGCCTCATATGCCTACCAAGCTCCCCTCGGACATCCCTAAGTTCGAGGGCAAGGCCGGTGAGGACCCACAAAACCATATCATGTCTTTCCACCTATGGTGTTCCTCTAACTCCATCGTGGATGACTCTGTTCGCCTCCGTCTCTTACAGCGCACCTTTACTGGCTCTGCAGCCAAATGGTATATTGAGCAACCACATGGGACCCACGCCACCTTTGCCTCCCTTGCCTCTACCTTCCTGCAGTTCTTCCAGTTGCCTGTTCGCTATGACGCGGGCGTTGAGATCCTCCTATCCTGCAGACAAAACACGGCTACCCATATCACGGACCACATCCATGAGTGGCGTCGATGCCGTAGCTTATGCAAGATCAAACTAGACGACCGTATCTTCCTCGATTGGTTCCTCAAGTCCCTGCTTCCTGTTATTGCTAAGGATGTAGCTTCAGAAAGACCCCAGTCTGAAGAAGAGGCCATCCTTAAGGCACAGCAGTTCGACCTCATTTACGCCCAATCGGGTTACCTTTATACCATTATACCTGACGCCCCTCGCGGCGAGTCCTCCCAGCATGATGCGCTGGGGGCATCCCACGCTGCAGACGGCATCATCGGTCATGTTTCCTCGCATCCTCAACCATTTTCTATAGCACGACCTACCCCTGGCCCCGACCTGTCGCGGGCTACCTCACAGTCTGGAGCAACCAACTCATATGCTCCCATGACACACATCCATTCCCATGGACCCTCATGTCCACCTCAATGCTTTGGTTATGCAACTCCTGCTTATGCTCCCCCAGTCGCACCTCAGTCTTACTACCATCCGCAGACTGCCCCAGCCCCTGCGCCTTCACAAGCCCAACCCGCTTATTATCCGCCCCAGGCAGCCCCTGCGGCACATCCACAACCCGCTCCGCAGCCATATCAGCAACCCCCTCAGGTTGCTGCACCTGCTCAGCCTCAACCTGCATACCATCCACCGCAGCCTGCTCCCGCACCTGCACAACCTCAGAACCCACCTGCTGCTCAAGGGCAAGTCTACGCCCAACAAAATCCGCAGCAGAACCAGAACAACCAACGCAACCAGGGCCAACAGAACCGCGGCAAAGGCCGTAATCGTGGGAACAACCAACCTGCAGACCAAGCTGGTCAACCGGCTAATTCCCCCCGACAACAACAACGCGGCCCCCGCTAATCAAAACCTTGATCGCCCACCTAAGCAGGCTAAAAACCCCAATTTGCGAACAAACCATCCTTGTTCTATTTGCGGGGTCTATGGCCACTACACACATACTTGCCCACATTTAGAGCGAGCTCGGCAGCTCTGGGTTGACGATGCCCATCGCCAAGGGCATGCGGCTCCTCAAGCACCGCCCAACCCCCCACAACCTCAGCAGCAACCTTTGGTGCTGCAAAACCCCTTACCAACCCAAGGCGTAGTGACCACTCAGCCGTTGGCTCCCCATCAAGCCAATGCGCCCCAACAACAACAGATCACTTACGCTGCTCCTGATCAACCCATGTTTGACTCAGGTACCCACCACTTACTAATGATGTCATCTGCTGATGTCAACCTGCAGACCCGTCGGAACCAATATGGCTCCACCTCTGAAGCCACTCCCACGGATAAAACTACTAACGCCCATCCCACTGATCAGGCATTACGTATACCTCCGCCTCCCATAGACGGCGCTGCGAAAGCACCTCGTTTCCCACTTCGCCGAATCAACAATAACCCTACTGCGCGCGCTGCGTCAAACTACAACATTGTAGACGACCTAGCCCAATCTCCCGCAGCCATGTCTGCGTTAGAAGTCTTGAAGAACTGCCCTTCCCAGCGCAAGACTTTACTTTCCGCCATTGGGGGGATTGACCCAACTGATTCGCATTTGATGGCATTTGATTTAGACCAGTCTGAACCACGCCTACCTTCCAGCTTAGCATTCCAAGTTACTGTCTCCGTTAGGAATCTTGTCATCCATCGGTGCATCATCGATGAGGGTGCCTCCACATGCGTCATGTCTACATTTGTATGGTAGAAGCTAGGATCCCCTCCTCTCCAGCAGTCCACCACTACATTACGCGCCTACGACGGTCGTTCGGCTCAGCCCCAAGGCCTCCTAGCCAATGTCCCCATCCAGTTAGGTGGTAAAAATGTACTCATTGACATTGAGGTAATCAATGCCCAATTGGATTATAACCTTTTACTTGGCCGCAGCTACATGTATGCCATGCGGGCGGTTGCCTCTTCTGTCTTTCGCACCATGATGTTCCCCCATGAGGGACGCGTGGTTAAGATCGACCAGCTCACCTACTATGATCCCAGTGCTCCCGCGACACCGGAAAATGTTCTCCCCATGGTTGAACAACCTGTTTCTCCTGCCACTACCTCGTTTGTTTCCGCTACGGGACCTGGAGTCTACTCAGACGCGCCGATGACCTCCACCTTTCAATCCATTCCTCCCCCGTCATCTACGCCCGAAATGTCTGACTTATGTACCTTGTCCCACGACAACCTACCACCTCATACTCAACCACCCTTGTTGCCTAAACCACCATTGGTACCTAGCCACATTGGTGTTACACCGATCCATACCATCCCCTTTCTAGTCCCTCCATCAGGAGTAGTAAGCGCCCCGGTCATGGCTACCCTTAGCCTCCCTGGGTTAACTTTGGGATTACCTGTCTGGTATCTTTCGCCTCCCGTTCGCCCGCCGACACCAGATGTCGTCCTCCAACCGGTGCAACCCATGGCTACTACCTCTCAGCCACCTCCCGGTGTCTCTACCCCTTCGTCCTCCATGACTCCCCCTCCTCCTCCTCCCAAACCCACTGGGGGCAGAGGCCCACAACCTTACACTGCTGTCCCACCTCCCAAGACAGTTAAAAACCCTCCAGTATTTCGTGCTCCTCCCAAATGCTCGCTGTGCGACGAGTTAGGCCATGCGACCCATCAATGCCCACAATTACCAGCATTGCAGAAGCATATGCAGATGCTCGATGATGACCCCAACATCCCAACTGTCGAACTAAACCCCACTCCCAAGCCTAAGGATAAGTCCCTACGTACCAACCACTCCTGCGCCATATGCGGTACTTACGGGCATTATTCACATCATTGTCCCGATCTCCCGGATTACAGAGCAGCTCTCTATGAGATGAACAATTTGGATCTTGAGACGGCACCACCTACCATTGAGGAGATCTACCCCCCAGACTCTTCACCTTCTGGAGAGATTAATACCATCTATATGATTTCTTCCACCACTTCCCCCTCGTCAACCGATTTGACGACACAAACTTTCCGTACTGATGAGGAGATTCTTGAGGCCCTAACTGCCCCGGATTATCCCTGGGATGACATGCACCACCGTTCCTATTTCATCCCCGAAGAATCCTCCTCTAGCACCGCTACCCAATATGCGGTTGAATCCAAAGACTTCCTCCCCACCAAGGTCGACTGGTTCAAGGACCCTATTCCTGCTCCTGATGCCTTTGAGGAAGGTAACATGGCCAACATCTCACCCGTCATCCAAGTTGATATCGCTGCCCCAGGACGTGCTCCTGAACTCATCACGTTAGGAGCATTTTGCAGTAAACAAGAGATTGAGGACTACACCAACCTTTTCAAAGAATTCCGTGATGTCTTTGCTTGGTCCTATACCGAAATGCCCGGTATTGACCCCGCCATTATAGAGCACCACATTGACACATGGCCTGATGTACCCCCCGTTCGTCAGAAACAGCGCCCCATTCATCCCTCAAAGCTCCCAGCTGTCAAAGCCGAGATTGAGAAACTGCGCAAGGCAGGGTTCATTTATCCTATTGCCTATACCACTTGGGTTTCAAACCCCGTTCCCGTTAACAAAAAGCAAGGCACCATCCGTGTATGCACTGACTTCCGTGACTTAAACCATGCTTGTCCCAAGGAAAACTTCCCCACGCCGTTTATCGATTAGCTCATAGATGCGTGTGCGGGGCATGAGGTCCTCTCCTTCATGGACGGTTTTTCCGGATATAATCAGATTCAGATCCGTAAGGAAGACCAGTACAAAACTGCCTTTACTACCCCATGGGGCACCTTTGCCTATCGCGTCATGCCGTTCGGCCTCAAAAATGCTGGTGCCACTTTCCAGCGGGCCATGACCTATTGCTTTCACGACTTGGTCCATATCCCGTTAGTCTACCTTGATGACCTTACAGCTCGTTCCCGGAAACGATCAGACCACCTTAACGACCTTCGGCAAGTTTTTCTGCGTTGTCGCAAATACCAAATCCGCTTGAACCCACACAAGTGTGTCTTTTGCGTTCCGGCAGGCCGGTTGTTAGGTTTCATCATTTCCCAGAAAGGAATTACTGTTGACCCTCTAAAAGTCCAAGCCATCTTAGACCTTCCTTCTCCTCGCACGCTCCGGCAACTCCAAAGTCTCCAGGGGCGATCCAACTTCCTTCGACGCTTCATTCCTGATTACGCCACTACCGTTCACGGTTTTTTGCGCCTGCTCCGTACCCACATACCCTTCGTCTGGGATAAGCAAGAAGAAGCTGCATTCGAAGCCCTCAAGACGGCTCTCACACAAGCCCCTCTGATCTCCCCTCCGGATTTCTCCCAGGACTTCATCCTATACGTCTCGGCCTCCGAGCATGCCGTGTCCGGAGTCTTGGTTCAAGAAGACGCTTCCCACCAGGAACACGTCATTTACTACGTCAGCCAGACCTTGTCTGGTCCACCCCTCTGTTACCCCTATGAGGAGAGACTTGCCCTCGCCGTAGTCTTTTTCGTACAAAAATTGCGACACTATATCTTAATGAGTCATACCACCGTCGTTGCCGACTCTAACCCCATGGTATATCTTCTAAACCGGCGACTACTGCAAGGTCGTGTTGCTAAATGGGTCATTATCCTCCAGGAATATGACCTTACCTTCAAAACACCTAAGAGCACTAAAGCCCTCGCGCTTGCCCAACTCATTACTGATCTCCCTTCCCTTCTCCCGGCCAAGCCAATCTCTGATGAGTTACCCGACAATCACCTGTTTACTATCTCGTCCGATGACCCATGGTACGGTGATATCTTGTTATACCTGCGCACGCAAAATTTCAGACCTAAAGTTACCCGTAATGGACGCCGTCGCATCCGTCACCAGGCCTCTCGATATCTCCTCTTAGGCGATGTCCTTTAGCGGCGCGGAGTTGACACAATTCTTCGTCGTTGCCTTACACACGAGGAAGCTGAACACGTCCTTAATGACTGTCATAGCGGTGCCTGCGGAGGCCATTTCTCAGGGATGGCCACTGCCCAAAAGGTCGTCCGCGCCGGATACTTCTGGCCCACACTTTTCACCGACTGCATCACTGCGGTCAAACACTGCCATAACTGCCAACTTTTTGCCCCCAAGGCCCGGACACCTCCTGCTCCGTTACACCCAGTCGTCACCGTTGGTCTCTTTTGTAAGTGGGCCATAGACTTCATGGAATGTAGACCCCAGTCTGCCAACGGCCACAAATATATTATTGTCACTGTTGATTACTTCACCAAATGGGCGGAAGCCATGCCTACCTTCAATTGTACCGCTGACACTGCTGCCCGCTTCTTTTTCAACCATGTCATCGCTCGATTTGGGGTTCCTAAGCAGTTAGTCTCTGACCATGGTTCACACTTCGAAGATGCCGTCTGGCGTGAGCTATCCACCCTCCTTAAGTATGAACACCAATTTTCCTCTGCTTACTACCCCCAAGGGAACGGCCAAGTAGAAGCCATCAATAAAATCCTCAAAACCATCCTCCAACGAACGGTTGACAAGCATAAATCCAATTGGCACCACATGTTGTTCCCTGCCTTGTGGGCTTACCGCACCTCCACTAAGACCACCACTGGTTTTACACCATTTCATCTGGTTCATGGTGTAGAGTCTGTCCTCCCCATCGAGTGTCAGATTCCTGCCTTACAAATCGCCATTGAGCTTCTCCCTGACACCTCCCCCATCGAGCAGCGTTTGCTACAACTCGAACAAGCCAATGAAGACCGTCGGGCCACTCTCCAGAACATCGAAGCTGCCAAAAACCGCTCCAAAGCCGGTTATGATAAACATGTTCACCCTCGAACTTTCCACGAAGCGGACCTCGTCCTCGCCTATGACCAAGCCCATGACAAAACCGGTAAAGGGAAGTTTGAATCTATGTGGCAAGGCCCTTATGTCGTGCAGACCTGCCTCGGCAAGGGGGCATACATCTTAGCTGACTCCGAAGGCCGTCCTTTGCGCAACCCTCGTAATGGGTTGTATCTCAAGCGTTTTTACCCATAAAAGAAACCTGCGGCCTAATTGGTCTGCGTTGTACAGTACTTTCTTTTTGTTTTAGTCCGTTTTACAAACCATTTCCACCATTGGAATCAGCACGACGAGACCGTCATGATGGTCCACTCGTTGCATTATTTTTACCCTGTCATTTTTTACCCATTTTTCAGACGCCACTAGTCGCCTCGGTTTGCGTGCCACATCGGCCGTTCTCCGTTTTTCACATGTTTTATATCATCGGATTCATTTTTCTGAGCTGGTGATGATGCTTGAGATCATTTCTCGCTCTCACCCCCTTATTTTCCGGGCCTTTTTTAAAAATGCCCTTGTCACCTCGGTTTACGTGCCACATCGGCCGTTACCCATTTTTGACATCCTTTATATCGCCGGATTTATTTTTCCGAGCTCGTGATGATGCTTGAGATCATTTCTCGCTCTCACTTGGTACAATTTCAACATTGTGTCCCGACACCTTGCTGCCTCAGTTTGCGTGCCACATCGGCTGCTATCGGATTGTTCCACTTTTTTACATGAGCCATTCACTCCTGCCATACTGCAAATGTTTCATTATTTTGCCACCATTTCATCTACCCCGCAAGGAGGCCCATCAGTGTTCCCACCTACCCTCGCTCTTGGTCACCATTATTGATCCTTGATTGAACACTTCCTCCTTGCCTGGCCATTCCTTTTGTTCGGTATAATTTTATCCCTTTTTCGGGCCGGACAAGTCCTTTACGAAAAAGGCACTTAGGGAGTTTCCGTTAAGCTCTTTTCTGACTCCTAAAAGAATGAAAAGATCGCCGAGCAATCTTGCTTCCTTTCATGCTCGTTAAAGTACCTGAAAGGGCGTCTATCTGGTATAAGTTTAACCCTTTTCCGGACCTGATAGACTAATTACGAAAAAGGAATACTCTAGTCACACCGGCTAGAAGAGTTCTTCATTACATCCTTTTATGCTTCTTTGGGCCTTGGAGACTAAATCTACGAAAAAGCAACCCCCTGGAGTCTTCTTACTTGCTTTCAGACTCTCTAAAATTGAAAGCAACCACGAGCATAAACTGTCCTGGGCTCGTAAAATCCACACGACAGTACCATCCCATCATTTCAGAGTCTTCTTATCGCTTTCAGACTCCTTAAAATTGAAAGCAACCACGAGCATGAACTGTCCTGGGATCATAAAATCCACACGACAGTATCATTTTACACACACTTCTTCTAGTTCATTAACCCATGAAGAAGTCTCCTCCCGTGCCTCCTGGCACTATGATCGATCATCTCGGCAGCACCCCCAATCAGGTCGCCTTTGTTCAGAGTATTCTGCAGTCTCCTGCCATTTTACACCAGTTTGAGTCTCCCTCAGCCAGTTATCCTCCCAGATCCATTACATCTATGATCCCTTTCCCCTCAGTCAGTTTCATATGCTGCCAGATCATTCCCATTATCATACTCTGAACAAAGGAAGTTTGAGTCCCTCCACTCCACTTGCCCAGTTGTCCCCCCACAGTTTATCAGTCCTGCCATCAGCACTATCACATTTCGGTCTTGTACCTCGCGCTTCTGTCAAGGAAACATCATTTCCTTGATAGTTGCAGGTCTCCCTCTGTCGACGACAACCCCTCTATTCCAGAGGATAGGCCCAGAGGTCCCTACGCCTTGGATTTATCACCATCTGTGGTAAGTGCCTACGGAACATTCCGAGAGGAATCATCATTGCCTCTTTGAGTGGTTGTTCCTCACATGCTCGACTTCAGCACCTTGATCGCATCGTTGAGGATCGCGTAGGATTATATCCCATCATTTTTTAGTCGAAGACCCCGGATTTCCCCCGACTCTAGCACATTGGTGAGTCACTTCGGAACGCCCAGCTGTATGTTCCCGTGGATGTCCGGGCTGCGTTGGCGTTTGTATTCGGAAGCCACCCAGTTACTCTGCTTCCTTGAGTACCCATTTCAGTTCCAGTCCAGTGTACCATGGAGAGTATGACCCCAGTCACTATGATCCAGCAGCTCATCAGTTCCTTTGGTACCACACTCAGTAGCACTGTTGATTATTCCAGTGCACCAGTCCTGCAGCTCACACATGATCCGCTCAGCAGTATGTCCCAGATTTGTGTCCCCTCTGGACCCCTATGATGTACACAGTGGTTCTCTATGTATCTTTCAGGTCCCTCTTTTCGGGCCTCACAGTTTTTTATGTATCTTGATACGAGCATGGGTATGCCCGCCTCGTCCATATATTGAGATTATTCCTCATTCAGTATTTGAGGTCATGTATATTTCAGGTCCCCATTTTTGGACCCCATTGTTATTATGTTATATCCTGATACGAGCATGGGAATGCCCGCCTCGTCCATATGATCAGATGATTCCTCATCCATTATTGAGGTTATGTACTTTTAGTTCTTGAAGTTGTTCGGGATCGTTGTTCCGGGCTTCAGTTTGTTTCTCCTCTTCTCTCCACATCCCAGGAAAACCATTCATGACTTATGATGTCCATCGGCCATACGATGAGCTCCTGCCCTCGCACATCAGGGGGCAATCTGTTAACACCCAAAAAGTGTTCACTACCTCATCTACCACATTATATGGCTCATTTTTCCATTTTCCTACCATATTTCCCTTAAAATCCCAAAAAATCCCATTAAAAAGCCTCCAAAAGGCCTAAAATGCCTCCAAAAGGCCACAAAACCATCAAAATAGCCTCAAAAAGGCTAAAAAACCCCTTTTTCCTCCAAAAATATCCAAAATTCCTCTAAAATAGCAAAAATCCCCTAAAAAGGGAATAAAAAATATAAAATAATGAGGAAAAGGAGGAAAAAAACCCTATACAGCTGCCCAAAACCATGTGTTTCCTAAAACCATGGGTCAGCACTCCACCACCAAAAAACTATAAATAGGTGATGGAGATCCCTTATTTCATATCCACAATCACAAGCACCCTTACTCTGCCAAAATCTCTCTCGAAACCCTAGTTCATCATTGAACTACTTTCACCTTGAGAGCCACTTTTGGCCCATCCCCACCATTGGAGAAGGAGAAGGAGCATATTGAAGCTTGGAGCATCCTCTTGGACACTGCAAAGGGCTTCATCAAACCTTTTCATTGAAGGTAACATTAATAGAAAAAGTCATTCTTTTCATTTGATGTTTATGTTCCATGCTTATTTTAGAAGTAATTTAATTATTGTTTTAGCTTAATTAGTTTAATATACTGAACTGCTACTAAGGAGTCCTTTCTCCTTAGTAGGTGCTCATTTGCACAAGCTAGGGGTAAAACCCTAGCTACACCCTCACCCTCACCCAAACCCTAGCACTAATCTATCTTCTTCATCATCACCATCACCATCACGATCACCATCAACATCACCATCATCATCATGTCTTCGTCATCAACACCATCTTCATCATCATTGTTAACTCTAACTCTATCCCTAATTCAATTTCCTTCCATAACTCTATCCCTAACCCTCACCCAAACCCTTGCACTAAACCATCTTCTTCATCCTCACCATAATCATCACCATCACCATCAACATCTTCATCATCACCACCATCTTCATCATCATCATTAACTCTAACTCTAACCCTAATTCAATTTCCTTCTATAACTCTAGCCCTAACCCTAACAGAAACCCTAGCACTAAGCCATCTTCTTCATCCTCACCATCACCATCACCATCACCATCATCATCAACGCCATCTTCATCATCAATGTTAACTCTAACTCTAACCCTAATTCAATTTCCTTCTATAAATCTAGCCCTAACCCTCACCCAAACCCTTGCACTAAACCATCTTCTTCATCATCACCATCACCATCACCATCACCATCACCATCATCATCAACGTCTTCATCATCACCACCATCTTTATCATCATCATTAACTCTAACTCTAACCCTAATTCAATTTCCTTCTATAACTCTAGCCCCAACCCTCACCCAAACCCTAGCACTAAACCATCTTCGTCATCCTCACCATCACCATCATCATCATGTCTTCATCATCAGCACCATCTTCATCATCATTGTTAACTCTAACTCTAACCCTAATTCAATTTCCTTCTATAACTCTATCCCTAACCCTCACCCAAACCCTAGCACTAAACCATATTCTTCACCATCACCATCACCATCATCATCAATGTCTTCATCATCACCACCATCTTCATCATCATCATTAACTCTAACTCTAACCCTAATTCAATTTCCTTCTATAACTCTAGCCCTAACCCTCACCCAAACCCTAGCACTAAGCCATCTTCTTCATCCTCACCATCACCATCACCATCAATGTCACCATCATCATCAACACCATCTTCATCATTATTGTTAACTCTAACTCTAACCCTAATTCAATTTCCTTCTATAACTCTAGCCCTAATCCTCACCCAAACCCTAGCACTAAACCATCTTCTTCATCCTCACCATCACCATCAACGTATTCATCATCACCACCATCTTCATCATCATCATTAACTCTAACTCTAAACCTAGTTCAATTTCCTTCTATAACTATAGCCCTAACCCTCACCCAAACCCTAGCACTAAGCCATCTTCTTCATCCTCACCATCACCATCACCATCACCATCATCATAATGTCTTCATCATCATTGTTAACTCTAACTCTAACCCTAATTCAAGTTCCTTCTATAACTCTATCCCTAACCCTAGCACTAAACCATCTTCTTCATCATCACCATCACCATCACCATCACCATCAACGTCTTCATCATCACCACCATCTTCATCATCATCATTAACTCTAACTCTAACCCTAATTCAATTTCCTTCTATAACTCTAGCCCTAACCCTCACCCAAACCCTAGCACTAAACCATCACCATCACCATCACCATGAATGTCTTCATCATCACCACCATCTCCATCATCATCATTAACTCTAAATCTAACCCTAACTCTAACTCTAACTCTAACTCGAGGTTCCTCATAAACATCTCCATCATCATCATCTTTTCCATCGTCATCATCTTCATCACCATCACCATCACCATCACCATCACCATCACCATCATCATCAATGTCTTCATCATCATCACCATCATCATCATCAAACGTGCCCAACGGATGATTTTGCAAAGTTGACCCCCGTATGCAAAAATTGCACACTCCCTCACTGAGAAAAACCCTAGTTTCCAAGATGGATGTACAAGATGACACCGGGGCCACGGGACCGGAGGAGAGGGGCACCCCTGGCACTATCCCGGCGTCCTGAATCCAACGGAGTCAATGGTTCGTCGATCGAAGCCACAATCGTCATTCTATGGTTCGTTTCGTCTCGCATCCAAAAGGCCTTCAGGGACACCTGCTGGATACCTGCTAGGGGCATAGAAGTCCAACCGTGCATCAAAACCATGTTCCAGTGAGTCCTGGAGGTGTGTCTAGGAAGGTTCCGGTTGGGAACGCTAGCCGCAAGTGCCTGACGGACGATTTTGCAAAGTTGACACCCATGTGCAAAAATAGCACACTCCCTCACTGAGCAAAACTCTAGTTTCCAATATGGACATACGAGATGGCACCTGATCCACGAGACCAGAGGAGAGGGGCACCCCTAGCACTATCCTGGTGTCTTGAATCCAATGAAGTCGACGGTTCCTCAATTGGAGCCACGGTCGTCATTCTATGGCTCGTTCCGTTTCGCATCCAAAAGGCCTTCAGGGACACTTGTTGGATACCTACCGGTGGCATAGAAGTCCAACCATGCTGCAAAACCGGGTTTTGGGGAGTCCTGCAGGTGTGTCTAGGCAGGTTCCAGCTAGTAACGCTAGCCGTAAGTGCTCGACGGACGATTTTGAAAAGTTGACCTCTGTGTACAAAAATTGCACACTCCCTTACTGAGCAAAACCCTAGTTTCCAAGATGGACGTACAAGATGGCACTCAGGCCACGGGACCGGAGGAGAGGGAACCCCTAGCACTATCCCAACATCCTGAATCCAACGGAGTCGATGGTTCGTCAATCGAAGCCACGGTCATCATTCTATGGCTCGTTCTGTCTCTCATGCTGATGTATATGTAACTTCGGAATGTATTTCACCCATGTATTTCATCTATGTATATTGTACTCCTATAGAGATGTTATTATTCCTCTATACGGAAGTGTCGTCATTTGTATTGACAAGTGTCACAAGTGTCGTAACTTGCTGATGGGTTATTAGACCACCATGTGTGGGGTCAGCCCTGTTTAAGTTAACATTGGGTTATTGTACTAAGCTAGACAAGTCGGCCCCATAAGTTTATTGGGTAGTCGAGACAAGTATAAATAGAGATCTCCCGATCTCTATTTGGATCACTTTATAACTCACTCTTCCATCACTTGGACAGTGGCGCACATGTGAGGAGGAGGATCAACTATTAGGAGGATTCTATCTCTGTGTACTTTGGTTGTACTATTGCTCTATCTATCTATGAGGAAGTTGTGGGTTTTTTCACCTTAGGGTTTTCCCCACGGAAACTCTGTGTGTCTATTGTCTCTTATGTTTTCTTCTTGTGATGATTGACATGCTTGCTATGATTGATATGCATTGATATGCTATACATGTTATTCTCTCAGTAAAAATCCTAGACTATATTGAATTAATGCTAAAAAATTAACATGGTATCAGAGTTAACCTGAGAAGAAGACATTGTGCAGTGGTGGAAACCAGGGTTTCTTGTTTATTGGGTTTCTCTCCACAGATTTTGGAAAAGAAATATGATAGATTGACTCTCCTCAGCAAGGTGAATCTTTCTGTCCAATCAGAATTTAATTCTGAGCACTTTCAGTTTTGGCCCTAAAAATTAAGGTTTCCACAAAAATATGAATTTCTGAAATCTGAAGACATAGCTGGAAGCTCCTTGGAAAAATTGAAGTTTATATTTTTGGATCGAGATTTTTGGCTGGGTAACTCTCCGGGAAACTCAAACCCTAATTCAGGGTCCTCCTTAGTGAATCTAGAAAGACCAAAAGGAATTTCTGAAGGGTGGAATTTTGCAGAACTCAAATTTTGAGTATACCAGGCTGATTAGCTCATCAAGGTGCATCTTTCTATCCTTTCAGAAAGTTGAAATTCACATTTTGAATTTTTAGGGTTTCTCTGACAAACCCTAATCCGGGACCAGATCCAGTTTTCAACAAATCAAGTGGTAATACCTAAATCTTTTCTATTTCCATTTGAAGTACTCTTTAAAAGATGTCTCACCACACCAAGCTTGAGGAGAAGCTTGAAGGGGCTGATAACTTCTGAGCCTGGAAGTATAGGATTGGGTTAATCCTGGAAGAGAATGAGTTGGACTCATATATAAGGGAAGAGGTCCCTATCCCAGAGGGAGAAGAGGCTAAATCCCTCCACAAGAAGAACTTAGTCAAGGAAAAAAGAATCATTGCTGATTCTATCAAGGACCATCTCATCCCCCATGTGTCATCTCTGAAGACACCCAAAGAGATGTTTGATTCCCTATCCAAGCTATTTGAAGGGAAGAACATAAATCAGAAGATGACTCTGTGGAACCAATTGAAAGGGATAAAACTCCAGAATGGAGAATCCATTCAATCTTATTTTTCTAGGGTCTCTCAGATCAAGGAACAACTAGAAGCAGTGGATGAAATGGTGGAGAATGGTGAAGTTGTCATGACCACTCTGAATGGCCTACCCAGGTCATGGGATTCCTTTATCCAAGGAATTTGTGCAAGAAAGAAGTTGGTATCCTTCAGTAGACTGCAGGAAGAATGATCACGAGAAGAATCAAGAATTGTGGAATGAGAAGAAAAGATGGGGAATGAAGTTCAAGCTCTCACAACTCACACCAAGAAAGGGAAGTCCAAGAGAGAGCCATCTCACTTCAAGAAATCTTCACATCACCATAAAGAAAGGAGAATATGCTTCACTTGCAATGAAAAGGGACATATTGCTATAAATTGTCCCAAGAACAAGAAGGACAACAAGAACTTCAACAAGAAGAAGAAGGGAAACAAAAGAAGGTACCATGCTCATGCTGCCGAGGATGATGAACCTCCCAAGAAGAAGGCTAGAGCAGAAAGTGATGATGATGACTCATCAAGCGAAGAAGAGTATGTTCTAATCTCTGCTCTCACATTTACTATTTCTCATGGTTGTAATGATTGGCTTATTGATAGTGGGGCTTCCAAACACATGACTGGGTTTAAAGAATCTTTTGTAAATCTATCTGAACATTAATCACCCCATAAGGTGAAACTTGGGGATGATTATCAATACCCTATCAAAGGGAGTGGGGAAGCCTTTTAAAACCTAGCCTCTGGAAAGTCTTTGAAGATGAAAGAAGTTCTTTATGTACCTAGGCTCAAGAAGAACCTACTCTCCATATCTGCATTGGATGCAAAAGGCATAAGGATTGCATTTGTAGATGGCCAAGTCCTAATGTGGCCAAAGGGTAAATCTATAGATGATGCAGTGGTGATTGGAGAGCAAGAGGGAGGATTGTACAAATTGAAGGGACAACCTGAACATGCTATGGTGACATGAAGACAAATATTCATCCATAGTCATGGATCACATAGAGGTATGTATAATTTGGTTTTGCAAAGGTTAACTTATGAGTTATGCAGGTCATTGAAGAGAACAAGAAAACATTGCCAGACATAACTAGCAAATATGATGACCAGGTATGTTTTTCTTATATCAAAGGATCTTATACTTTTGTATGATTGATAATGATTACTCATGAAGTTACAAGTTTGAGTAATCTAGGGTTTATGCATATTATGTCTCTTACCTTGATTGATGATATGACTGACCAGAAGAGTTCTATAGTCAAATATGAATATGCATGAGTAAGAGAAGTCTTCCCTGAAACCTTGAATGATAATGCTTATTATATGTGTTTGAAATGATCATGACTATACATGTTTAAGATTTTTTTTTTTTTATAGTATACTAATGAATGTATGATTATGTATGAGATCTCGAGGATAACACAATGATGATACTTGTAAGCATGCACAGTGATCAAGGATGGATATAAGTTCAAGGACAGGTAATCCAGGAAGAAAAGATCAAGAGGGAGCACACTCTAGTAGTTCCTGCAAGGAAGCAAAGATTGAGAGGGAGTCCACACAACAAACCATCAGATATAAGTATTTAAATTATCATTTCTTGTATATTTGATTAATATTGTTCAATGATGTATACACTTTTTATCCTAGAATTAGGTTGTGTATTATGCATATTAGAATAATTGCATTAATGAATAGTATACTACTAATATGCATGTGATGGGTAAGTGTCCTATGGCACTGTACAACATTCCATTGCTACTTATCTAGAATGAAACCTCTTTTCTAACATGTTCGGAGTTGTGCACACTCTTAACAATGTTCTGGTAGAGATTGGAAGGCATCTAGAAAGTTACGGGATATGGATAAATGTTGTATTGAAGCATTGGCTAAGATAATTGCATGACTGTATTACATATTTATTTGTGTAAGAATTTGTTCTGAAAAATATGAGATGTTTTCTAATCATGCAATTTAACTTGTTTTGTAGGAAATATTGTATACCATCACCTACAAAAGAATGACTACAACATTTGTTCAACAACCAGGTTATCTATTGAAGATATTGAAGTTCCCAGGATTCGAGAAGAACGCCATGATCAAGGAGTACTAGTCGATCATGAAGAATGATGTTTGGGATGCCGTCCCAAGACCTGAAGGGAATTTTGTTGTGACTTCCAAGTGGATCTATAAGATCAAGCATGCTGCAGATGGTAGCATAGAGAAATACAAGGCAAGATTCGTAGCTCGTGGCTTCTCTCAGAAAGAGGGAATAGATTATGAAGAAAGTTTTGCTCTTGTATCCAGGTACATTTCCATCAAATCAGTACTTTCTCTAGCTGTAGTGATGAAATGGAAGATACACCAGATGGATGTCAAGACAACTTTCTTGAATGGTGTAGTCGAAGAGGAAGTGTATGTGGAGCAGCCACTCGGTTTTAAGACATATGACAAGGAGTCATATGTGTGCAGGTTGAAGAAATTCTTGTATGGCTTGAAGCAAGCTCCTAGGACTTGGTATGGTAGGATAGACAGCTTTCTATCCAGTTTGGGCTTTACTAAGAGTAAAGTAGATTCCAACCTTTACTACAAGGTTGAAGAAGGAAATCCTGTGATACTACTTTTGTATGTGGATGACCTGTTTGTTACAGGTGAGGATAGATTGATTGCCGACATGCAGCGGAAGCTTGTTTCCGAGTTCGAGATGAAGAACTTGGAGATGATGCACTATTTTATAGGAATGGAGGTGTGGCAGAGTACAGATGGAATATTCCTTGGACAAGGGAAGTATGTAGTGGAGATCCTGAAGAGGTTCGGGATGATGGACTGCAAGGCCATGGCCACACCTATGGCATCGAACCTGAAGCTTCTGTGTGATGCTTCATTTGATCTGGTTGATGTCATAGTGTTTTGTCAGATGATTGGGTCCTTGATGTACCTGACGAACACGAAACCAGATATTTGCTTTGCAGTGAACACATTGAACTAGTTCTTGACGGATCCCAGAGGTGTTCACCTGGTTGCTGTAAATCATATTATGAGGTACTTGAAGGGTACAGTCGATTATGGGCTCAAGTATTATTCGAATCAAAAGTTTAACCTAGAAGGTTATGTTGATTCGGATTGGGCGGGCAGTGCTGCAGATAGGAAGAGCACATCTGGGTGTTGCTTCAGTATGGGATGAGGTGTGATCTCTTGGTTTAGCAGGAAGCAGTCCTGCGTAGCACTGAGTACAGCCGAAGCAGAGTATGTTGCAGCTTGTTCGGCAAGTTGTGAGGTAGTATGGCTCTGGAAGCTACTGTCTGAGCTATTTGATCTCCCGTTGGAGGCTACTGGTATCTTTTATGATAACCAGAGTTGTGTGAAGCTGTCTGAGAACCCGATGTTCCACGACAGATCGAAGCACATCGAGATCAAATATCACTATATCAGGGATATGGTGCATATAAGAGCAGTGAAGCTCCTATATGTTGCAACAGATGAGCAGGTTGCAGATGTGCTGACGAAGCCACTAGCCAAAGTGAAGTTCAAGTACTTCAGAGAGAGGCTTGGAGTTCTTCAGATTGATGACACTTCAAAGAAGAAGTGATGGACACATTTGCTGAAGCCATTCCAAGCATGGTGGAAGGAGGATCCTTCACATGGCTATGGATATAAGTGTTGGATGATGAGCATCAGGATGATGTTCTAGTTTCTGCTCTGTATGATCAGTTGGATCATTTATGTATGTATGCATCATGTTGGATTCTAGATATGATCAGTTGGATGCTTGGACCATGTATCTATATATGTATCAGGTGGATATGTTGTATGATCAGGTAGATCATGTATATTAATGGATACATTGTGTGGATCATGTATCTATGTATGTATATGGTAGATACATTGTATATGATGATATGTACTAGGTAGATACTTGGTATGCATCAGGTGGATGCATTGTATGATCAGGATGATCATGGATGACGAGCTTCAAGATGTTGCTCCAAATGACATGCATCAGGATGATGTAGTGATGATGATCAGGATGATCATGTGTACATCAAGATGATGTATGGTGAGTATCAGGTGGATACTCTGTGGCCGTGGACAGGTTGTGCAGATGAGCATGTAAGTAGACCTAGGAGATTTGGATAGGATGAAAAAGGCCTCAGATGCTCTTTCGAGGCATTGCTCTGGGAGGACATGTAAGTAGACCTGGGAGATCTGGACAGGATGAAAAAGGCCTCAGATGCTCTTTCGAGGCATTGTCCTATGGCATGTAAGTAGACCTGGGAGATATGGACAGGATGAAAAGGGCCTCATATGCTCTTTCAACATTGCCATGACCACATGTAATATGCTCATGGGAGATCTGATAGGTAGAGTTGTGTGCTCGTAACAGCCTGGGATGCTTCAGCCAAGTTTTGTGGTGAGATCACATGTAATGTGCTCCTAGGAGATCCGACAGGTAGAGCTATGTGCTTGTAACAACCTGGGATGCTTCAGCTAGGTTTCGTGATGGGTCACATGTAATGTGCTCCTGGGAGATCCGAGAGGTAGAACTGTGTGCTCGTAACAGCCTGGGATGCTGCATCCAGGTTTTGTGACACACGTAATAAGTCCTGAGGATTCCACAGTATGGCCAGTGATGAAGACCTGCAGGTGGTGGGCCTACATCCAGTATGAAAAAGGACCGGCTCTGTAGAACTTCCTATGATGAGTAGATTCAGAGATTGATTAAGATAGCATCAACAGTGACGATGACGATGATTCGAGGATGATGATTCGTTGATGATGATCCAGAGAAGAAGACTTGTGCTAGAAGATCTGTGTCGAGAAATACCTTCCTAGTTCAGAGGGAGTGTTGATGTATATGTAACTTCGAAATGTATTTCACCCATGTATTTCATCTATGTATATTGTACTTCTATAGAGATGTTATTATTCCTCTATACGAAAGTGTCGTCATTTGTATTGACAAGTGTTGCAAGTGTCATAACTTGCCGATGGGTTATTAGACCACCATGTGTGGGGTCGGCCCTATTTAAGTTAACATTGGGCTATTGTACTAAGCTAGACAAGTCGGCCCCATAAGTTTATTGGGAAGTCAGGACAAGTATAAATAGAGATCTCCCGATCTCTATTTGGATCACTTTATAACTCACTCTTCCATCACTTGGAAAGTGGTGCACATGTGAGGAGGAGGATTAGCTGCTAGGAGGATTCTATCTCTGTGTACTTTGGTTGTACTATTTCTCTATCTATCTCTCAGGAAGTTGTGGGGTTTTTCACCTTCGAGTTTTCCCCACGGAAACTCTGTGTGTCTATTGTCTCTTATGTTTGCTTCTTGTGATGATTGAAATGCTTGCTATGATTGATATGCATTGATATACTATACATGTTATTCTCTCAGTAAAAATCCTAGAGTATATTGAATTAATGCTCGAAAATTAACATCACATCCAAAAGGCCTTCAGGGACACCTTTTGAATATCTTCTTGGGGCATAGAAGTCAAACCGTGTAGCAAAACCTCGTTCCAGGGAGTCTTGCAGGTGTGTCTAGGCAGGTTCCGGCTGGGAACGCTAGCCATACCTTCCCGGTGGATGATTTTCCAAAGTTGACCCCCGTGTGCAAAAAATGCACACTCCCTTACTGAGAAAAATCCTGGTTTCCAAGATGGACGTACAAGATGACATCGGGGCCACAGGACCAGAGGAGAGGGGCACCCCTGGAACTATCCTGGCGTCCGGAATCCAGTGGATTTGACGGTTCATCGATCAGAGCCACGATCGTCAGTCTATGGTTCGTTCCGTCTCGCATCCAAAAGGCCTTCAAGGACACCTGCTGGATTCCTGTTGGGGACATAGAACTCCAACCGTGCAACAAAAACGGGTTCCAAGGAGTCCTGCAGGTGTGTCTAGGGAGGTTCCGGCTAGGAACACTAGCCGTAAGTGCCCGGTAGACAATTTTGCAAAGTTGATCCCAATGTGAAGGCCATGCAAATTTGCTCAACAGGAGCATTTCTCGTCCGGAGGCCCCTAAGCATGCATGGCCACTGTGGACAGGTCCACAATGCCCATGTGGACCTATGGGAGGCGATGAAATCCAAGTCCACTCGCTGGTTTGGCTTTCGTGGCCCTGGGGAAAATCCTCCAAGTGTTCGTGAATGGCCCCGAGGTGCCCGACTAGAATGCCCGTAGCACCTAAACCATGGCTCGGTTCATGAATCTATCGGTTCCAGTGGGTCCGGGATGTCAGTGTTCAGCTAGGAGACCCCCCACAGCATCCCCCAAAGACCTGGGAGTGGTGCCAATGAGCCATCTCCGGAGCTAGGGTTTTTCTCAATGAGGGCCATTCCAAATTTGATCAAGGGGGCCATTTCTCATCTGGAAGCCCCCGGGCATGCATGGACACTGTGGAAAGGTCCACAATGGAAACGTGGACCTGTGGGAGGTGACGGAATCCAAGTCCTCTCGTTGATTTGGGTTTCGTGGCCCTGGGGTGCCCGACTAGAATGCCCGTAGAACCTAAACCGTGGCTCGGTTCATGAATCCGTCGATTCTAGTGGGTCCAGGATGGCGGGTTTCAGCTAGGGGGCCCCCCACAGTGTGCCTCAAAGACCCAGAAGCAGTGCCAATGGGCCATATCCAGAGCTAGGGTTTTGCTCAGTGGTAGTATTGACTTTGGATTTCATTTTGTGGCTGAAGGGTGTAATTTTCTGCAAAATCCACAATTGACACTATGATTCCAACGGGAAATGTGTCCCTGCATTTTCTGTACTGCTCATCTTGCCATTGCGCTACATGCACATGTTGAAAATACTACTATGTTTTCTCGTAGAATTCTGTCAAGAAGTCACATACCGGTACCTGTTACCATGGAAACAAGTGAAATATTACAATGTGGCCTTTGGAAAAATGTATATGCCATAAATTAAATGTGTAATATGAAAAATATGCAATATTCATTTGTACCTGTGACTTCACTAATGCAATCTTTTTACTTTCTCTGACACTATCTAATTGATAGGTCACATACTTGAAGCTCTGCATCTCCACACCCATCATGCCAAATTCGTGCTCCTTGCTTTCATGAATGCAACAGTTCAAAAGAGAAAACCCATTGCACCTAGAACATGTCCCATATAGACACGATTTTTCATAATACTTTTTTCCTTCGGGCCTTGGACACATGATGTTGTGGACAAAGTCTCTTGATGCATTCGGTGGTAGTATCGATTCATTGCAGCCTTGCACAATGTTAGTTTGCAAATGACAAAATATATGTTTATATGTGTCATAATAATATTCATATTCTACATGGTATCTACAACAACAAGTGTTCCGATCAATGCATATACGAACATACCATGGTTTTCATTTCTCAAAGGACCTTTGGCCCAGGTTCAATTGTGTGTGCTCGTTCCTGAATTTCTCATAGAGTTCAGTCTGTGTGGTGTCAAGGAAGTGTTTAACATGGGACTCACATTCAGTAGAACCTTTTCTCAGTTTTAGCACGTCTCTTTGGTTTGATGAAGGTCTAGTATGATCATGCCAATACTTTTGTACTAACTCCTTAACAGCATCAATTAGCTTCCTATCTGCATGGGGAAACCTACCAACAAAATCCCAACAATCGTTTCCACCCGGAGTGTCAAGATTTTCTCTTATAACAGACTACTTTTTAATAGTTTTTCTATTTAATTTGAGTATGTGAGAAGTGTGTGAAAGCAGGCGACGTTTCCTTGTGGACTTGCTTATAACTGATTCCGCTAAAACACGATGAGCCGAACAAAGATATTTTGTACGAGACGTCTTCCCAATCGCATTAAATGCAGATTGGAGATTTCTAACAATATAATTGTTGGCCTCTGAACTTTTAACCATCTTTATGCCCAAAATTCTCCTAACAACAGCTAAAAAATCTGACTTTAACAAACATAGCAATAATTGACATTTACCTACATCACCTTTGGATTCAAAATATTCTTTGACAATTTTGTTGCATTGCCATTCGATAGTGCATTTTGGCAACTTGCCTTCAAGCCCTGACATAGCACTCTCATCCGCATGAATACGTCTAGGAGTTCTTTTTCTTGGACTGGACAGTCAAGGTAGGGAGGGTGGACATGAGACATGAATACCGGAGCTTGTTTGTTGTGGTGCTTCGTTCATAGATTGGGCCATAATGGGAGTGTGGTCGACATGGTTGTAGTCTTCTTGGGGAGATTGCAAATTAAGAAAGGCTTGTATGTCCATCTCTACTTTTATAGCTTAAAATGACACGTATCCATCCATGACGACACTTGCATCCCTTGGTCGCATGATGACACTTCTTGAGATCAAGTTTAGTTACACAACAGGACACTTGTGGATTGAGGGGTCATTTGGGACACTAAAAATGGTTTAAATTACCTCACTCTTGGCCCATTTGATGTTTATGACCCTTAGGAACATTTTTCCAGACCAAACCATCTCCTGAAAATGAGCAGAAAAGCCTGTTTTTGGCCATTTTTCACATGTGCGCTGGTACACATGCATGATAGTAGGGCATATGCACTACTTTGCTTCATTAAAGTAGCGCCCACCTCCACATGTGCGCTAGTTTTTTTACTGCATAGTAGAGCACATTCCTGTACTAGTCAAAATCTCAAAATTTGGGTAAGTTAAGTTGGTTGGGGAACCTCCTACTCGGTTATAACTTCTTTTCCTCTCCTTCACTGACTATATAAGGAAGGTAGAATGGCCATGTGAAGGGACAGAGCTCAGAACATTGCTATGCTGGAGAAATGGAGACCCTCATCCCCCTCTCTTGTGTCTCAGTTTCTCATAAACCCTAGCACAACTGATTAGAGGTTGGGATCCTTGGAGAACAGAAGAAGGAGACCTTGAATCTAGGTTTCGTGAAGTGCCAAGCTTGAAAGAAGGTATAACTTTATGTACTTGCTTTCATTCATTAATAAAGATTAGACGTTCTTCTCTTTCCAAATATGACCTATTAATGTGTCTTAGATTTGATTACTATTTGATTATAGTCTGATGTCTTCTTCTGTCATGAATATCAGTCTTATATAAGTAGTCAGATGTATTTGAGAAAGGTATCAAGTTGTTTTGTAGGTCTGGGCATTGCGACACTGGATAAGCATTGAAGAGTGAGGGAGGCAAAGCTAGGATCAACCTTTTGAATAAGGTGCATACATCTCTAAACCCTAATCTCTTCACTTATTTGTTGTACTTGTAGAATGCTTGTAAGTCTATCTTTATCACCGTAAGTTGATAGTTTCTCCCCTGAACTATAGGTGCATTTTCCTCACAATAGAATGGCGACTCCGTTGGGGAAAGCCTGACTGCTTAGGGGTATCCAAGGTCATTTATTTAGTTTTTTTTTAAGATATTTGTTCAATTTCTTGAATAGAATCAGTTCTTAGGCTTTGTTTGACCCTCCTTGGCTCTTACAGATCCTTCCTAGCCCTTTCAGACCCTGGTGGACCCAAGTTGGGGGGTTTTAACCCTATTTTTTCAACTTTTCCCACTTGTGTGCTACTGTTGTGAAGCACAGTAGCACATTCCCCTATTATGGGCACTGGTATGCCTCATACATAGTAGCGCATGGGCATTGGTATGCCTCATACACAGTAGCGCATGGGCGCTGGTATGCCTCATACACAGTAGCGCACACATTCTAGGTTTGAGTTTTTGGGTTGTGGACCCAAATTTGGGGGTTGTGGCTACATTTTTGGGGTCCCTGATGACCCTATGTCTGATTTAAACCATTGTAAGTTGTCTCCTATCCTTGTATTTTTCCCATGTTCATGATTTGGACCTCTTTTGATCAATTTGGGTTTGTTTGGAAAGTTTTGGGGCTTGTTGACCCAAGTTGGGGGGTTGTGGACCAGTTTGGTGTTTTGTACCCTAATTTGAGTCTGACTGAGCCTGCTTGCTTCATTTCCACTGGATTTGAAACTTATTGAGTCTACTTGACCCTGTTTGTATCTATTTGAGTGAAATTTCTCTTTTGGATTGGTTTCTTATCCTCCCTTATGCTTTTAGTTTTCTTTTGTAGTGAAAGCTAAAGTGTTTTGGCTATTGTTCAAGACCTTGTTTGCATTGTTTATGTGCAGACCTGACTTTACCAAACCACACTTCTTTGTAGGTCATTTTCTTTGTTTGGGTCTAAAAGTAGTTTTCGTACTCTTTTCCAAATGGTTGGCATGCTTACATCTTTAAGTATCTGAAAGTCATATTTGGTAGCTTTTACTATTTCAATAAGGAAACTTGAAAGTTCTTTGCTTTTAGTTTGATAGTAGGTTAGTTTCAATTTCAGTTTTGTTTCTTACCTTTGAAAAGCATAACAAATTTTGATTTATTTTCTGAGTAGAGTACCTTGCAAGTGCCTAAAGGATTTAAGAGTGCTTTGCATCAAAAAGAAGAAGTTTTCTTTTGCATACTGATTTGTTTGAGTAGCTGCATTCTTAGGTTTTGAGTTTAATTTTGTACATTTAGACTTTATTTTTATCTTTTTTGCATTCGAAAAGACTAAAAATTGCATTTGCATATGCATTCTAGATCGTATCTTTAAGACTTGCATTGAAAAGAAAAGATTTTTTTAGTGGTAAATATTTCATTTCAGTCCTCTATCTCTGTTATAACCACTCTCACACACCCACTACCTTTTTGAGTAAGCAAGTAACCTTTAAAATGAACCCTAATAAAATGTACTAGTAACATTTTCTTTTCTAGGTTACACTTTTCACCAACTAGTCTTGGTTAGGATCTTGGGTTTAAAACACCTTAAACCACCCAAGATCACACATTACGCAAAAATCGTAGTTCGACTATCACAGGTAAACCCACCTCATTCAAAGCTTTCCTGGGATCTATGCAGTAGGTCTTGTGAAATCAAATTGTTTGGAATAAACCTCCTACTTTTTGTTTCGAGCATATACTACGATTGGATCGCGTTTGGGGACTCATTTGAGTTTCGGGCTCAGTTACCCTGCCCACGCCTTCTGATTTGACTAGAGACTATTCCCCCTGGATTTTTCGGTGTGGTGGTATCCTTAGTATCTGACCATAGGATCATACACAGGTGACGGCGGAGGGTTATATCTGTTGTACCTAGGACAAACGTGGGAGGAAATCCCTTGCAGGTCTTTGGGAGGGCGGTTGGGTTATTCCAGTGCTTGCACCCTTAGTCATTGTACTGTGGTCCCCAGGTAACTGTTCTTCATCCTTCATTGATCTGTTCTGGGCCCTCATCATCCCAGACTCTTCTCCGGAAGGCATCTATTTTCCTGGTTTGATTTACCTAGGACCTTTTTTAGTGGTGTGCTCTTTGTGCTACTTGTCTTATTTTTCCTTAGAGATTTTCTTGCTCATTTGAGCAGGAAACTATGTCTAGAATTCCAGCAAGCGCCAATCAAGGTATCCCTGTTCTGGGGGATCCTTGTGTTGTTCCATTTATTGGAAACATTGGTACTCCCTTAATGGCTACTCTGAATCTTCCTGGATTCACTATAGGGATGCCGGTTTGGTTTTTTTCCACTCTGAATGCCTTGCATGCTCCTGACGCTTCTTTTGTGAGCACCTCAAATCAAGAGCATCGAGACCCTATGCCTTCTTTTCCAGTAACATCTTCTCCTCCTCTTTCTACCTCATGTGGCGAAAGTAGCAATACTAGTAACTAGCAGTCTAAAAGGAATAGACGGGGGAAGAATAGGAAGAAGATGCCAAAACAAGGGGGCAGCAACCCAGCCTCTGGAAATCATGCTGGGGGCAAGCACCCTGCCTTTGCAAATCATACAGGGGGCACCTACCCAGCTTCTGGAGGTCATGCTGGGAGAAAACTTTTAGTCACTGAAAATCACACTAAAAGTTTGTCTTCAACCACTGTCAGTCATGTTGGGGACACATCATTGATCACTGCTAGTCATATTAATGACAAGTCACCAGTTCCTGTGAGTCATACTGGAGACACCAAATTAGCCACTGCAAGTCATACTAAGGAAGTTGACTTTGTCAAAAAACCCAATAAACAAAAGTGTAAGTTCCCTTGCTAGTTTTGTGAGGGAGACCACCTTACTTGTGCCCTGTACTTCCAGAAGTGCAAAACGTGTGGTCCTTAGTTCAAAATTCTTCTGCTTCTGAGCAAATAGCCACTGCAAGTCATACTGGGGGCAAGCTTTCAGCCAATGCTAGTCATGCCGAGAGTACTGACGTTGTAAAGGATTCTAAACCTATAGGATGGAAACCAAAGTTCCCTTGTAAACTTTGTAAGGGAGATCACCTTACTCACCGATGCCCTGCCATTCCAGAAGCACGAACAGTGTGGTCCATGTCTGAACGAACCTCTGTTCCTGAGTTGTCTATACATTCCCTATAGTCAGATCAACATTTGGTTGATAAAGTGGTTGAACCAATGCAATCTTTGGTCAACCCCACTCTCCCTTCGGAGAGTGAAGTGATCGAATCAATGCAATCTTCGACCGATCCCATCAGTCCTTTAGAGACTGATGCACCTGTCCCTGAAGTCTTCTGCATTACCAGTTTGGATGTTCCTGAAAAAGGGGCACTTCATCGGTGCCATGTGAACCCCTACCAAGCCCTAGGACCATTTCCTTTGATTGGAATAGTCTAGCCGAGCCTCGTCTTCCTTCTTCGACACCTTTCCAGATAAAGGTTGATATCAGGAACCATACAGTTGACCGATGCATTGTTGATGAAGGAGCTTCTGTTAGTATCTTGTCTGCTTATGCTTGGAGAGATTTGGGTTTCCCTAATGTTATTCCAGCTGTTAATTGGCCGTTGACCTTTGATAGAAGACCTAGTGAACCATTCGGATTCCTCCGTCAGGCACCTGTTACTTTGGGTGGAAAAATAGTCTTAGTTGATTTTATGGTTTTAAAGGACCTTTTGGATTTTGATATGATCCTCGAGCGTGATTACGTTTATGCTATGCATGTTGTGGTGTCTACTCTCTTTCGTGTGATGCATTTCCCTCATAACGAAAGCATCGTCACTATCAACCAGCTTGCATTCGTTGATCCTCCTTATTACCCAACTGTAGACTAGTCATATGCCTCGTCATTAGGCACTACTATGTCACATGAAATTTATGTTGTATATTGTTCCTTGAGTTCAACTGCTACTGAGAAGAAGTCTCTGATTTCATTCTTACCTTCTTGGGATTTAGTCCCAGCTTTTGACCAAGTGACACCTCCATATGAATGTTTAGATATGTGTTATATCTGGGATGATATACTTCCTTCCAATGAAGTTTTTCTAGAGTCCATAGTACAGTCTGCAATTCATTTGGATGTTGATCCAGTCACAGCTATGTCCAGCCCCGATTTGACCTTAAAGTCTGATCTTCTTACTGTTGAGTCTTTGGACTCTCCTATAGATCCGCAAATTGGTGTTCTTGCTGAGTTTGATTCTGCTTCTAGAATTTTCAACTCCGGTGATGATGAATTTGTTTCTGCAGATTCCATCATGTCCTTCAACTTTGATCTTCATCCTGAAGTTGATCTTGTTTATTATAAGTCCTCAGGCTTGGGTACCATAGAGTCTTCATTTGAAAAATATGCCTTGTTTATGCATGTTGTTGATGATAGTGAAGTTGAAAGTATTTCTACCATAGTGACTTGTATCGGGTATTTCTTTACATATGTTTTAGATATGATCTTGGTACTGATGTTTCTTGGAGACAGGATTCTTAGCTGGATGTATACATGCTTACTGGTCCTTTTCGACACCTTGTGTGACCATGTTAGGTATATTCGGAACCTTGCATGTAGGTTTAGGCTTCCCCGCTATTATGTTCCATTTGAACTTTTTGCCATCCAAATTCGCCATAGGGTTGAACCTGTTGGATATTGGTGTGTTAGCCATCTCTTTATGCATTGTGCACCAGTCCGACAGCAAAGCCTACCTAAAATGGGTCACCCTAGTCAGCACCTTTATTCCATTTTGGTGCCCATGCTGAGTTTTTCTCATAGGCTTGGGATCCTTTTTAGATTTACCATGACTTTGAGAAGAAGCCTCATATCGTTCTTCCTCATATATTTCTAGCCATCCCTGATAAGACTCCCATCTTTGTGTTCAAGTTGCATATGCATCTGTTATTATCCCACTTGCGCTAATGAGCCTGATGTCGGCTTCCATGCTTTTAGCTTGTTGTATAAGCCTCCATATCTGATCTCATTTCCGCTAAGCTCTATATCATTTTTCCTTCACAGTTTGACACCTTTTACCTGGAGGAGACACACCCTGAGTGTCCTTATCTTTCTCATGTTCCTTGCATTAGGCATAGCTTTGTTCCATGCGCTTGGAGCTAGTTTTGCATGTCCCTGACACTCGTCTCCTCCCATTTCGAGCATTCTTCTACCTTTACTTCAAGCTCGTTAAAAACAGTAAGTAGGTTACGAGCATTATTGTACCTTTACTTCGAGCTCGTTAAAAACAGTAAGTAGGTTACGAGCAGTCTTCCACCTTTCCTTCGAGCTCGTTAAAAATAGTAAGGAGGCTACGAGCAGTCTTCCACCTTTCCTTCGAGCTCATTAAAAATAGTAAGGATACTATGAGCATTTCTTTCATCTTCACTTCAAGCTCGTTAAAAACAATAAGGAAGTTATGAGCATTTTCCTATCTCCTTTGAGCTCGTTAAAAACAGTAAGGAGGTCACGAGTTTACTTTTTCGGGCTCGTTAAACCTTTACGGAAAAGATCCCTATGGAGTTCTTTTAAGCCCTTTTTAGACTCCTTAAATAGGAAAAGTTTTCCGAGCATAGTTGTCTTTTCGGGCTCGTTAAAATAATTGAACCGACATCCACTTAGGTATAGAATTACCCCTTTTCTAGGCCTTGGTGGATAATTTACGGAAAAGGTATACTCTAGGTATACTCTAGTATGCGCTAGAAGAGTTCTTCTTCCTTTGTTTTAAACTTTTTCAGGGGAGGAGACTAACTTTACGAAAAAGGACCTTTCGGAGCCTTCTTTAGGGTTTTCAGGCTCTCTAAACATGAAAACACCAAGCGAGCACTCACCTACTCAGGCTCAATGTGAAATCCACGAGAGGGTAAAAAGAGGATTGTTTAAGTTTTTCAGACTCTATAAACAGGAAAACACCGATGAGCATTAACCTACTTGGGCTCGATATTAAAATCCATGAGTAGGTGTATAGAGAAATGTTCAAGTTTTTCAACTCTATAAGCAAGAAAACACCGCCGAGCACAGACCAATCCGGGCTCGATATAAAATCGATGGATAGCTATATGGAGTTTTCTTCTAGGTTTTTCAGACTCCTTAAATATGAAAATACCGTCGAGCATGCTTTAGTTCTTTGTCAAGCTCGTCAAAAAATGAAAAAGGAAAGGGAAGGGAAGAATGTTAAAATATCTTTCAATATGATGGCAGCAAGTCTACTATCTCCTTGAACAAAGAACCTATTTTGAGTCTATCAAACAAGTTGGGTTCTAGTGTTGGCCTTAGGGTAAAATTGATCTCAGATTTCTTACTCCTCTATTTGGTTAGTCTTCCAATCATATGGAGAATCTGTTAATGTATCCTACATTGTAGATTTGCATCGTGGTCTCTTTGTGTTAAAAGCTGCCTAAGTCACTCTTGTGTCGTGCTCACTGTTCAAGGATACAACTTGTGTCGTCCATTCTGCAGTTGCCTTGACCTCATGTGTCAGCCATTCCTTGGTGTCAGTATGTTTCATCATGTGTTCAATCCTACTCCAAATCAACTCATACCTGTTGAGTGTCCCTCGTGTTGGATGATGGAGGATGCATAAGGCCTCCCTTCCAATGGAATTCTTCCCATCGACTTCAGCTCATTATTCTTTGGGAATGAAGTTTAGAGTTTCGGTTAGTACCTTGGGGATTGCAGTCATTAGTGGCAGTTTCCCTTGCTATTGGATAGATGGAATACATTAATGTCTCCTATCCGATGTATTCTTCAAGTGTTTGACAACGAGACCATTTATTCGCACTTGCTTGAATGTACTAGGTACCTTGGGTTCCATTTTCATTATTGGTGGACACCCTCGCATTTGTTAACGATATACATCAATGATCGGTAATCAAACGATACCTCCCATGTTTGACATCAACTCATTTATTCGCATGGATAGGTTTGTACCTTGGGTTGTTTTCGGATGAAGACCTTGGGATCCTCGATAGCATCACCTCATTTATGTTATCGCCCAAGTTGTGCAAGACTGAGCCACACTCTTTTTGGCTTTTGATGAGACATAGATCCAGCTTGTTCTCTATGGCTATGTTCTCCAGTTTTGACATAGATCCACCTTGTATTTATGTGGCTATGTTTACACTTATGTTCCTCATGGATCCATGCTTGTATTCTAGTGGCCATGATATATGCATCATTATTTGGATCATTATTGTATCCTCTTGGAGGTCATGTTCCAGATTTGAACATGGACAGTTACCCCAAGGATGATTTTGTCTGACATTTCCTTTGCTTTCAGGTACTTCATTTGAGCCTATGATTCTTGGTTTCTCCAGTTCCTCCGCTTCCATTATTCAACTCTTTATTATTTATAATGTATTTCAGCCATCATTTCCCTCACTCCCTCTGACCTCATACATTAGGGGGCATCTGTTATAGCTTAAAATGACACCTCTCCATTTGTGACGACACTTGCATCCCTTGGTCGCATGACGACGCGTCTTGAGATCAAGTTTAGTTACACAAGAGGACACTTGTGGATTGAGGGGTCATTTGGGACACTAAAAATGGTTGAAATTACTTCACTCTTGGCCCATTTGATGTTTATGACCCTTAGGAACATTTTTCTAGACCAAACCATCTCCTGAAAATGAGCAGAAAAGCCTGTTTTTAGCCATTTTTTCACATGTGCGCTGGTACACTCGCATGATAGTAGGGCATATGCGCTACTTTGCTTCATTAAAGTAGCACCCACCTCCACATGTGGGCTATTTTGTCTACTGCAGAGTAGAGCACATTCATGTACTAGTCAAAATCTCGAAATTTGGGTAAGTTAAGTTGGTTGGGGAACCTCCTACTCGGTTATCACTTCTTTTCCTCTCCTTCACCGACTATATAAGGAAGGTAGAAGGGCCATGTGAAGGGACCAAGCTCAGAACATTGTTATGCTGGAGGAATGGAGACCCTCATCCCCCTCTCTTGTGCCTCAGTTTCTCATAAACCCTAGAAGAGCTGATTAGAGGTTGGGATCCTTGGAGAACAGAAGAAGGAGACCTTGAATCTAGGTTTCGTGAAGTGCCAAGCTTGAAAGAAGGTATAACTTTATGTACTTGCTTTCATTCATTAATAAAGATCAGACGTTCTTCTCTTTCCAAATATGACCTATTAATGTGTCTTAGATTTGATTATTGTTTGATTATAGTCTGATGTCTTCTTTTGTCATGAATATCAGTCTTATATAAGTAGTCAAATGTATTTGAGAAAGGTATCAAGTCGTTTTGCAGGTCTGGGCATTCCAACACTGGATAAGCATTAAAGAGCAAGGGAGGCAAAGCTAGGATCAACCTTCTGAATAAGGTGCATACATCTCTAAACCCTAATCTCTTCACTTATTTGTTGTACTTGCAGAAAGTCTATCTTTATCACTGTAAGTTGGTAGTTTCTCCCCTGAACTATAGGTACATTTTCCTCACAACATCTACACATGCAGCATCTCCCAAAATTCTTGTGTCGTGAGGAACTTCAGAATGACTCGTTGATGGATTGTTGGTTGGAGATTGTGTTGATGTGGGAATTTGAGTTGGGTCTGTTGGACGCGACCGCTTTACCCGTGGTTCTGAACAAGAGGTTATCGTGTCAACAACTGTGTTAGGATCAGTGGTAGGATCTGGGGAAATGATAGGACCATGTCTCAATCTTTCCATTCCCAACCTGGCCTTTTCTCTTAGGTCATTGACCTTTTCAATGGGCAGATTCCTTCTATTTTTTTTTTTTGCGTTTCGTGATTTTCCCATCTCCAAAAGTCTCTTTAACACAACTATCAGGCCTAGCCCTGCAAAAGAAACAACAACTAAGATATTAGTTCCATTATACAATGAATTTGACACATTCCAACATAGCTTACCACTTTACAAATTAACATATACAACTACAGACTATGTTGGTTTATTTGTGTTCGAGTAAACATCATTATCCCTTACAATTCCAATCAATATAGATGATGGTTGGTCAAGTGTAGAGAGGAGAAACTAGTGTCTTGCCTAGCCATGAATTCATAAACATTATGGTAGTAACACCCTACAACAGAGATGGCTAGAGATTCCTTGGGAATAGTTTGATAGTTTTTCTACATCAAATAAGGTAACCTTAATTAGTTGCATTTTTTGCTTTCTCCCTTAATGTTATCAATTCTAAATTTTGCACCTAGTTTGATTGCTTTGTCTTCATAGTGGAATGGTATATCCTTCCATTTGAGGCAATGTCCTTTACCATCATAAATTACTAGGTTATATAACACCTTAAGGAGTTGAAGAAACAACAACAAACTATTTGCTTGTCTATAAACCTTGAGATGATAGAATGTGATTTTGAGTTTAAAATACCCATGGTTGAATTCAACAATGCATCAGAATAGAATGAATGTATACCTTGTTTTTTGAAAAACCTTAAGGAGGATGCAAAGGTTTCTAACAAGGATCATGGTCTTGGGAAGGGTGATTAGGGGGAATATAATTTGACCTTTCAATGTGCAATATCTAGGGTGGGGAGGTGTTGGAGAGTGGGGAACTAGGGACTATACCAACAATCATCATGTTGAATAGAGCATTAACTGGGAAAGTCTTGGTTTTTGGGAAAACAATCATTATTAAAGGTGAGGGGATATTCTAAGGATGGTAAATATGGATGAATATTATCATATTTGGATTCATAGAGAAAGGAAAGGTGCATATACTTACAGATATCCTCATTCCATACATTGGTATTGAATAAGAGATGAGAGAGTTGAGGTTTTGTGGATGAGTTGAAGTGATATTTTTAGTTATGTTTAGTGAGTGTGTAGTATTTTTTGCTAGCATAATATGAGGTGAAAAGAACAAAATTAACTTGGGAACTAATTACACAATGAGGAGGTTGCATACTTCATCTTGTCTAGTGTTCATATGAGTTTTTTTAAATGTGAACTTGGGAAATCTTCTTGTCAAATTCATTGTTGTCTATGCATGGATATTGTTGTGGGAATATGATAAAAACAAAAAGGCATGGGCTCATCTCAAATCTTGTGAATGAAAAGACTTATTTACAATTCACCGTACCTCTATAGAAATGATCTCCACTTGCAATGGAAACTGGTAGCTTGAATGAATCCACTAGATTCCAAGACCACTGAAGATGTTTGTTAGATTCCAAGGGTGATTTTTTGTCCAATAGATCAAAGAGTGTCCAAAATATCAATGAATGTGAGCCAATAAGAAACGTGTGAGAGCTTGAAACCCGCAGAAGAAGTGAAACCCATGTTTTTGGTGGAATTCCCGGGAAACAGAGAACTCTATTTTTTTAACTAGTAATAGGGCCGCGCACGCGTGCTTAAACGTGCGCACGTGTGCTTAAACGCGTGCACGTGTGTTTTTCACGCGTACACGTCAGGAGCGTGCACGCGCCCATGTATAACGTTTACACCATTTATTCCCCAACATTTACACCATTTAATGTCAAACCTTCCCCCACTTCAAAAATATTTGCATAAATTGGACTCGGTGATGAAGTTTGAAGGGTGGGTCTAAATTTTTATTGGAAGGGCTTACTCTTTGACACATTTGATAATTTATGGTTGTTTATGTGCCTTGGCCCAATTGACATTGTAAGGTGAGGATGTGTATGCATAATAATCCTTATTTATGACTATGCGATTAGGATTTAAATGGAAGAGGATGTAAAGATGTGTTATTTTTATACGTATTTTGATGGCGAGTGTCGAAGAGAAACGTGGTGATAAACCACAATTCCTGAGCCAAAAATTGTTTTTTTAAATTTTATTAATAAGCATTGTGGTACTTTGGTCCAAATGTTTTTTCTAACTCATTGTTTCTCCATATTGTGTGCCTACTTCCACGTCTCTATATCAATGCATAAAATCAACCTCTGCTTGGTTTGTGGTTATAGTTGCATGCCATTGAGTGTTGTTTATATTTTTCGTGAGTCTGGGACATTCATGCAATAAATGAAGTCTTGTAGAGGAGGATTCATCAAAGAGACAATTTGAATTTCATTTTGAAAAAAACATATTTTGTAAAGATCAAATGCCATGTATGCATCCTCAGCCTACCATGCTGTTAGGATATTCCTATACTCCATCCTAGTCCCACCAGTATTTTGATCATTTACATTTTCAGTCATGCATGCACTTTTAGGGTTTGCATGCATTCCAGTCATCAGTCCAACACCTAGCCCTCAGTTAGCCAGCCCCCAGGAGCTTCTCACTATTTAGTTTTAGCCCTCCAGTTGCTTAATGCGCCCTTCTTCCTTGATTTTAGGAAGCAACTCGCCCTTCTTCACCTACCAGTCCAATTGTCTTCAGTTACACTCAGTTACACTTAGTTTGACTGATGGTTGACAGTTACTTGAGCATTGATGACTCCACTGATGATGATGAAGACTTTTAGCTATGCTCCGATGATCATGAGGACACCTAGTTGTGCTCTGATGACACTCTATTGATCTTATGATCACTATGAGAGGCTAATTTGAATTGCCACCTTAGGTATTTGAATCCTCTCTACCATTGTACTATTTATTTGTCCATATTGTGATTAATTAACTAGTGTGTGTGAAGTATTATTGCTTCTATCCGAGTTCTACTGTACCATATTATTCTGTTGCTCATTATACTGTATTGTTCACTCTTCTTTTATTTTCCTGCTTAATCATAATTACTCTTGTGAGGTATACATCATCTCTTAGATCTGCTGTGAGGATTTTCACATGGTATTAGAGCATGTTGAGAGTATTGTTTATCTCCATTCCTGAGAGTTTTTTGTAGGTTATTATCAAGATTTCAAGTACAACAGTTTATGCATTTATGCAGTAGTAGCAGTTGCAGATATTCTCTATTGTTTTTGTAGGTCTTCTATAGCTTCAATGTTTTCAGAAGATCCTCCTCTTTATCTATTCAACTATGTTGAATGGAAACCAAAAATGATAGCATATTTGAAGAGACGTGATCTCTTTGATTATTGTTTTGAAAGAGAGTTTGAATCCTTTGAAGAAGAGAATGACTGGTTAGATGAAGTTGGAAGAGCTATTGCAGCCATGATGTTTGCTATGTCTCGAAGCTTGGCATTATAATCCCTTGATGAATATGTTAAATCTCCAAAAGAGCTATGGGCCCACCTGGATAAAATTTTTGGCAAGCAGAATGAAGGGATTGGCCCAAACCCTTTCGAGAGAAAGCAAAGTGATGAATTCGCCCTCCT